>OX235274.1:96166363-96267061 GCA_944472155.2 Trichobilharzia szidati | reverse complement strand
AGGACTCAAAATCATTTCATGGGGAAGTTGGTGTCCAGATTATTACAATTAAACCTCACTTCTCTGTCTACCTCAGTGTGTTTGGGGGGGGGGAGGAATATTTCCAGGTGATCAGTTAGTTACATTGTCGTGACTAGAGGCTCATTCTAGTCATGTTAGACAACAGCCAACAAATCAGAAACACTCCGTTGCAACAGAGTGTGAGTTCAATTATCTTGATCAGACTGGTAGATTGGGGTCAGTCAGGTTACTGGAACATAGGAATATACCTAGACTTCGAATGGTTGACACTCCTAAGTTGAATAATCAAGAATAACGCTCAGCCACTGTAATGTATTCACTTGTATGTAATCAAACAATTGTGGGTGGGGGGAATCGGATAGAAGTATTAAAAAGTAATGTAGTTGGGTGGAGAGAGAGAGAAAAATCAATCACTAGACCTCTATTCATCAAATCAACTCCAAACAGGTGTAGTCAAAATGACACAACAGCCATACCGGATGATGGAATACTGTAATAGAAAGCATCAGGGAGTAGGACAACATAAAGTTATTCATTTGTGTGAATACGTAAATTGTGCTTGAAACATCATCCAGTCACTGCTACTGTGTCACTATGCATTATTTCAAATAAAATTATCGAATATATAATCATATTATATATACCATAGTGCCTAAATTCTACTCTTACGTTAATGATCGAATAAACAGGTGTCGTAGTTAGCACGAAAAGGACATTACTGTAATACTTTTAGTATATTCCTATATTCCACTTCGTAGGTAATTTCTTGTTTTTTTATCTGTGGCAGGTAACGCTGAAGAAGAACTGCTTCTGAAAATTATAATCCTTAAGTAGTTTTTAATTGGTGTATGGTGACTAGCAGTGGAATCCAGGATGCACATGTCGTCCCATTTGGGACTCGTCATCTGGATGTACCTGCATTTCCCAGCGAGTGATGATGTTCCCACTGAGGCACGAACCCAGTTCCCATAATTTCAAACACCAAAGCGTTATCCACTAGACCACTTGGGCCACGAGAGCCACCTCTTGTGCAACGAGTCATATGAATTTAATTGAATTTTAGATTGCTCCGTCGACTGATTGGACCGAAGTGCTCACATCCTGGATACCACTGCTAGTCACCATCCACCAATTAAACTCTAATTAAATGCCTAGACATCGTCGAAGTATCTGCACAAGAAGTCGACATGTCAACCTGAGACCGAGTACTTCGGTTCAATCAATCGACGGGAAAATTCAAAATTCTTTTCTTACTATCACTTGGTTATTTTACAAATTACACATTTGCGTTTCAATCGTAAAGTGCTGCATTACACTGCTCATGTGACGTATACACACATATATATATATTATTTATCTTCTGTTGTAACCTTTTGTTTAGGTCTGTCAACATTCCATTACACACTCTTTTTTTAAAACAAAGAAAACAATCAAACTTCTTATTATATTCTAAGCGGACTGCTTTAGAAAATGCCGTCATGCGTAGAGATTTTTCTCTTTCTTGATTTATCTTACTCATTTTTTTGGTTGAAATTATACAAAATCAAGGGATCTAATAACTACTTCATTGAAAATCTGACTTCATCCGACACACACAGCTAAAAATGCATCGCCATTTTACTTATTATATTCTAAATTGATCGCTAAGCCATTCTGCTCGTGTATTGCTTGTATTTATCAAAAGTTTATGGATGAATTCATTGTTTAAAGCTTTGCAGGCTTTTTCTAGTTGTTCAACTGTGTTTCATAATATTATTCTGTTTGCTTTCATTTACGTAACTCACAGTTTTAATCTTGGACTGGAAACTCACTTATCATTATTATTATTGTTCCTTTGGGTTCCTAGTGGAACATAGGGCTCCAACTGCTTGTCTCCACTTGCTTCTGTCTTCTGGTGCACTTTTCACATGCATCCATATTAGTCCATACTGTTTCAGCTCCTCTTCACACGATCTCCTCCATGTCACCCTTGCACTGACGTCCCACTCGCCGCTTCCCTTTCGGGTTCCACTGGAGCGTTGGCCTGACGCGCGATGTCACTCAACGGCCTCCTCAGCGAGTGTCCAATCCATCTCCACTTTCTCCTGCATATTTGTTCGGTGATTGGTTCTTGCTTTGTTTGTTCCCATAGTTTCTTGTTGGTGATTCTTTCCGGCCATCTGACCTTCAGTATAGAGCGAAGACAGTTGTTGATAAATGTCTGCAACAGGCTGTTGGAAATATTCTTTGTGACCCGTCAAGTTTCTGATCCGTATAGAAGAAGTGAATTGACGTTACATTTGATACATTTTATCATGTAGGTTATTTATATATTTGCAAACTTTTCACAAGGATTCAAGCGAGTTGTTTGCAAACATTATGATTTTTAATTGAAAGAGGCTTAGGTCAATTTGGATTTTCAATGGTAACGCCTTTGATTGCAGTGCTGGGTGACCTCGGTCCACATCTCAGAGAGAATATCAGTTCCTTCAAAGGAACAGATACGTCTTGCTGACGAGTACAGAGAAGCTTGAAACCTAAGTTTAGGGTTTTCTACCGGCTGCGTCTAACATTAAATCATAATAATTTGATAAATACATCTGTTTTAAGAAGGATTTCTAAGACATTTTGAACACACACACAACTGGCGTCAAATAAATTTTTTTAAGGAAAAACCTCCTTAAAAAATGACATCCCCTTTTTTGTTCACAAAATAGACTTTAAATTCCTGAATGATAGAACAATAACTTCTAGTTCACGCATCACTGTTTTGTGCGATTAATGTAAATAACGACGACTGTAATGGCTTTCATATTTTAATCTGTTTAAATGGTTTATTGATAGACTGAGAGGAAATGTAACTGATGTTGGCTTTCCGTGTTTAAAGTAGATTTACAGGATAGCTTGTCTCCTTCTGGCTAAACCTGATTTCAGTAAGACTATTTCAGATCTTGAGAAGACTGGTAATTTACCTTAAATTTCAACTGCCACTTGTTAATACCGAATTCGATTGCTTTGCATAGAAATCAGTAAGATTTTGGTTGTTCTCACTCGGGGATAAATACTGTTATGAAATTTGATGCCTAAGGGTTTCTATAAACTTACAAACTGACAATTGAAACTATTAAATTACACATCGGTTAGCATCTGCTGACCATTTCTCAGAGTTTGGGTCTACTGTGCCTAAAAGACATTGCTAGGCCTGTACAGCTGTAAAGCTAATTATGAATAATCGTGCATTGGATTCCTAGGGGAACATAGGGCTTCACCTGCTCATTTCCACTGCATTGGTTTCTCTGACATCACTGTGATCTTGCAACATGATTGCCCACAAACTTTCATTTCCTCCTTATACAATCTCCTGTATATCACTCTTGGATGCTAGAATCATCAATTCCCGTTCAGTGTCCACTCGACAGTCTTCTCAGTAAATGTCTAAACCATCTCCATTTCATTCCATATGTTTGTTAGGCTACAGGATTTCGACTGGTTTTCTGTCTGATAGAGTTGATTTCCCACCAGCCATCTGATCTTTATTATCGAACGAAGGCAGACAGAAGCATGCAGTAGGTTGTTGAGAATGCTGTCGACGACGCGCACACTGAGTTCTTGAACATTGCCCACCTAAGTTCTTGTCTTCACTACCTTTCCTACTGACTTATTAGTTTCTGCTTGAAGATCTTCCCTTCGGTTTGACATAAGACATAAATCATCCACGAAGTCCAAATCTTTTAGTCTCTTAGTTAGTCCAATGTATGGTCTTCTTCACATTTCCCACCTACGGTCTGATGCATAATCCTAGTTCATTACAATCGCGGTTACCAATGGTGATAGTAGGCAGGCTTGTATTACTCCCGTCTACACTTCAATCTCTTGAGACTCCCTAGAAATGTGGTAACAATGCATAGCAACTGAATGAGGTTGATAAAGGTTTGAGGTATTCCATAATGTTGGAGCAATCTCAAAATTTCTTCTCGGTCGAGGCTATCGAAGGCTTTTTTAAAGTAGATGAAGTTTGGACAGATACTTGAGTTCGATTCTGTATTATTTTTGATGACGATGCTATATGTAGCAGTTTGATTCGCAAGTGATTTGTTTCACCTAAAACTAAATATAACAAAACCTTCAAAAACAACTCTACCTTACCCGATAATTTGTATCTATTATTCCACTGATATATAGACTGTCCACTTAGGGTGTTTCATATCCATCACTCAATCCAGTTAATTCTGCTTTATTATTCATCCATGGTCACCAGCCATGGATGTGGCTAGAGGTTCGGTCCGCGGCCGACGGACTTCGTACTGCACTAAGATTGTAAGCTGATTAAATTATCCGACCTTTTTCTACCGTGTATGTACATCGAAAGCTGTTATTAATAAATCATACGTAAACTTAAACTTGAAGCATGAACTGTCTGTATTCAGAATTTATCACGAATTGTATTTACTGTGATACTGATTATAGCAAAAATGGAATAATGTATAACGCAATTGTGCAGGTATTGTTTTATGCGTGAGTACACTGGTTGAAACGATTTCCAACTTCGAGAATGTAACAGACTTATTCAGCAGTCTGGTTATTGATGATTATACGATTAATTTGTATTGATTGACCCACAGTTATCCCAGTGATGCAGAGGAACAAAATGTAAGTCTATATGAAACTTTCAGAAACATTCACATATAGTTGAAGTTAAATGAACGACAGAATTTGAAACTGACTTATTTTTATGCCGGAAGCGTTTGAACTTTTTTCTGGATAATCAGAGAATTAGTGACTACTGTTAAATTATTAAATCCAATGATAAAGGTGAAAAACTACATTTCAAGTAACAATGAAGTTGGCAATTATTTCACCGTAGGGAAAATGGAAATGTATGAGAAAATTGAACACCACTTACTGAAATCTCAATAGACCTTAAGTACTTCTTTAAAAGTGCGTCGGTGGTACATTTATAAAATGCTTGCCAACTACGCAGGTGGTTCGGGGTTTGATTCCCGGCCGACGCACTCCTTTACCTCGTTAAGCCAAGAATAAGACTGGTGAAGAGAGAAGGTTGGGCGTGAGGCCAGCAAACCTATCCACTGCTAGTCACCATCCACCAATTAACTTCTAATTAAATGTCCAGACATCGTCGAAGCATTTGTACAAGAAGCCGACATGTCAACCTGGGACAGAGCACTTCGGTCCAATCAATCGATGGGTAAATCTGAAATCCAATTAAATAATTAATATGACCCGTTGCACAAGAGCTGGCTCCTGTGGCTAAAGTGGTCTAGTGGATAATGCTTTGGAGTTTGAAACTATGAGAACTGGGTTCGAGCCTCGGTGAGAACATGATCACTCACTGGGGAATGCAGGTACATCCAGATGACGAGTCCCAAATGGGACGAAATGCACATCTTGGATTCCACTGCTAGTCACCATCCACCAATTAAATACTACTGCTACCAAAGCTTCAAAGCTCTAGCTTGAAGTCCTATGATCTACTGGGAAAGTAAAGGAATAAAATAAACTAATTATTTCTGTTTAGTTATTGAAATAATACGCTTTTCAGTTTTCATGCTTAAAGTACACTTATACATAACCTAGTTGAATTGAAAATCATTAGGCTGAATGAATTATCTTCTTCATATGTTTCTGTTTTGTACCCATCGATTTCATGCTGACAATATTCAAGTTTTCACTTTGTCTAATCATTACTAACAGCTGTTTGTTTTATGAGGAAAAAAATACGCCATGTTGTTCAGTGTGGTTTTTTAACTGACTCAAGAAGTGATACGCCTCATTATTTACTATTTTAGTTAAATAAGCCCAAGTATTCACTGGCTTTAAGACAGTTCTATTAATCTTCATATTAATTTTGTTTTTACAAGTCCTTTGTTATGTATTTTAATCAGTTTACGCAATGCAGTAAAAACTTCACAGTTGGGTTAGTCAGAATATTACATAGGATGAGATGAAACAGCTATTATTCACTAGGACCTAGGTTCACTCCATCATAGTAGGTGCTGAAGAGACAAAAAAGAGAATCAAACCCTGGCTTGATTTCACAAGTTTTTTTTAAATTGGCTCCTGTTTACATAAAATGATACCAAATGAAATCAGAAGCTGATATGAGAGACTGCCTGCAAATACCATGTTGTCATGTCAGCTTACTGTAGCAACGTGAGGGGTTTTTTTTGTCATTGAGATTTCACCTATAAGATTGCTAAACAGAAGTAAATCTTTAAGAAAAATTGTACAATATTTTGTCCAGAGTGTGTGTATTACTTCTGTGACATGTTGGCGTGGTGTGACTGCGGTACTCTTTACATGTTGGTAGCAAGCGTTTATATTTTAGCTGAAATGTGTTGAAATGTTCCTACTATAAGAAGAAAAGGGTAATTTGAAGGTGATATTTTCTACTAAAATGATCTATTTTTTTGTGAAAGCTACTCTTTTTTTGACATAGATTCTTATTGTGAAGATTTCATCGCTTTCGTTGGTCGTATGAGAGTAGCATACTGTTTTCAACATATTTACTTCAGAATTAAATTGGTGGTTGTTGACTAGCAATGGAATCCAGGATGCGCATTTCGTTCCATTTGGGACTCGTCAGCTGGATGTGCCTGCATTCCCCAGTGAGTGGTGATGTTCCCATCAAGGCTTGAACCGAGTTCCCATAGTTTCAAACTCCAAAGTTTCATCCACTAGACCACTTTAGCCACAGGAGCCACCTCTTGTGCAAAGGGTCATATTAATTATTTGATTGAATTTTAGACTTTCCCGTCGATTGATTGGATCGAAGTGCTCGGTCTCAGATTGACATGTCGGCTTCATGTGTAGATGCTTCGACGATGTCTGGACATTTAATTAGAAGTTAATTGGTGGATGGTGACTAACAGTGCAATCCAGGATGAGCATTTCGTCCTATTTGGGACTCATCATCAGGAACTATGGTCAATGGGTTGGAGCCTCGGTGGGAACATCATCACTCACTGGGGAATGCAGGCACATCCAGATGATGAATCTCAAACAGGACGAAATGCGCATCCTGGGTTCCACTGATAGTCACCATCCACCAATTAAATTCTAATTACATGCTCAGACATCGTTGAAGCATCTGCACAAGAAGCCGACATGTCAACCTAAGACAGGGCACTTCGGTCCAATCAATCGACGGGAAAATCTAAAATTCGATTAAATACTTAATTCAGATTATAAAATCCTATTTTATTATTATTATTACTATTATTATTATAGCTCAAAATCTGGAGGATGCCTTCCTCAACTATATTGTAACAGTAAAATATAAAGTGAGTTCATTTTTATTTTAAAATTTAGAGAATGACTCGAATTCGTGTTGTCAAACGTGATGGCCACCTGAAATCATTTGTCAAAAAAGCTGACCACTGTTCAATTTAAATTCCTAAAGTATGAGTAAAGATAATTTAAAACATTTTATTTGATACTCAGAATCTTTCAAATCTTTATTTTCTTGAATTTCCTATTTAGTTTATTATTAAAGCATGTGCTTGATGACTGCTCAGTTCAATAGTGTTATCCTGGTGTAGTTGTGTTCTCTGGTCTGGATGGTTTACTATCTTTCTAGTCAGCATCTTCAGTTCATACTTCAGTTTAAAGTTATCTTCTAGATTTATCCACGTGTCTATCAACCTTCTCAACTTAGAACACTGAACATGACTGGATGTCCACTTGTATCGATATTGATTACTTTAATGACCTGAAAGCTCACTGTAATTTAAGGTGTGAGCTGAAGATGTTGTTGAGAAAGATACTGAAAGCTTTGCAATGAAACCGTCTAGTTCAGAAAGCAAAATCACACCAAAATCATCTTCCTAAGCCAAAATATTCACCATCATATATACGGTGATGTCCATAAAACGAATAGTGAGAATGGAATGATCAGTTTATTGTGAAAAAAAATCAATATGTTATATGATTAGAAACATTTATTTCCCGATACGAATTTAAAACAAGCAATAAAGGTTAATAAGGCAGGATTTAATGAATTCATCAAATTTCGGTAGAACTCGTCAGCTGAATACTCTACATACACGGATATATACTTTTGAAATTACACTGGGAGATATAAGACTGATAAGTAAACAAACTACATTGAATTAATCATGCAAAAAGACAGGTGCGAATGTTTTCCAGGTCATGTTCAATTAGATAAGGGGAGAGAGAGTATGGGAGATCAAAATTAAGATAAATTGCATTACGCTTCAATTACATCACTTAGATAAACAATTAGACATTAGAGAATATAACAAGAATTGCAAACAGAGTGATATCAATAGTAATATTTATAATAACAATAATAATAATAGTATTGAAGTGAGTTAAGATAATGCTACTGATAAAAGATAGTTTTAAATGAATCAAGAATAATAATAATAATAAAAATAATAATAAGAGATAGAATTATAGGTAAAACGTATTACCATGGTAGATTCAGAGTCACGACCATCTCCTTTTGTACACAGAGACCTGGTTTGTAAACTCGAATTGTACAAGCCTCTGCAATTGCAAGCATCTTCTTGTTTCTTTGTCTGCTGATTAGGATTAAATCATACAAGTATTAATAATGCCTCTAATATTATGTAATCATTGGAAGAGGATGTTGGTCCAGATAAACAGAAAATTTAACAGTGTTTGCAAGCCATTAGAATAAATATATACAAATTACACACTATTAAAATTAAAGCTGTCTAGTGGGATTACTAAAAATGAAAAAGGGAAATGATAAAAGTGAAAACGAAATGTATTCAACAGAATGTAGTATTTGGTTAGTGCTGCATCAAGCGATGGACAACTCTTCAACGTGTTCTTACTGTCGTACTCTCGTCCATTAGTCAGTGATATAGACAAACTGGATATAATATCATCATAGGTATGTTAAGGGACTATTTTTAAAAATTCGAATTAATATTACTTTGTTGTGTTCGTTTTCTTGTCACTTACTTCACTTACGTTTTTTTCTCAACTCTTTTGAAGTCTGTCCACTAAGTGGTTATTGAATCTCTTAATCAATGTTTTAATTTCTGCTCGTGGTCATCAATCATGTATGTATTCACAAACATTCGCAGTTTATTTTTGTTCATGATAGTTCAAAGTTCTCCAATGAGATAGTCTTTTCCATCACTTCATTCATATAGTTTAGCTGTTGTCGATTCATAGAAACGTTAGCCAGAAATCAAACAGCAATAAATTTATATTGGCATTCCACATGATCCCGTAAGTATACGAGACATGCTAGAATGGAGCTTTATTCTTTTAAAAACCATGTAGTAATTGTTTGCAAACTCGAAATTGGAACTACTTAATCATGAGTCTTACATAATTGGGTCTACAGGTACAGTGGATTTGGCATATGCACAGAAGTATTTATGATTACTATTGTTTCCTTTAGTTCCTAGAGGAACATAAGGCCTCAGCCGCACGTCTCCATTTTGTTCGGTTCTCTGCCAACGTTTTCATTTGGCTCCTCGTCTGTCCACATGCTTTCATCTCCTCTTCACATCACCTCCTCCATTTCATCCCACCCCCACACTGACGACCGACTCGACACGCTTCCCGTTCGGGTTCCACTCGAGCGATGGTCTGTCGTGTGATGTCACTTGATGCTTTTCTCAGAGTATGGCCAGTCCACCTCCATTTCTTCCTGACTATTTGTTGCACAATCGGTTTCTGCTGGGTTGGTTCGCTCGTTGCCAGAGATCCCTGTTGCTGATCGTTTCTGGCTGCCGATCTGATCTTGAGTCCTATTGAGCGAATACAGCTGTTGATGAAGGTTTGTAGTTTGTTCGAAGTGACCTTCGTGACGTGCTGTCCAAGTCTCTGATCCGTATAGTAGAACTGACTGACTTTACATTGGAGTTGAAAATCCGGATCTTATTTTCATTTTCATGCTGAGTGCTGTTGATCTCCACACAGACTTAAGAGTAATGAAAGCTTACCTCGCTTTCCCGATCGTTGCTTTGATGTCCTCATCAGATCCGTCCGCCTGTAGTTGAAACGATGCTTCTCAGGTAGGTAGGTGGAGACTGTTGCTCCTTTCATATTTCGCCCATTTATGCTGATCTTTGTCTGTTATCTGTTGCTGTTGGCCAGGAATCTTCACCACCATGCACAGATTTGTCTTTAAATCTTGAGTTTATTATCCTAAAGAGGATGTCTTTATTACTGATCCAGTCAGACAATAGAAGGACAGTCAGAGTTTACCTTCCAACACGAGCTACTCATGTGGTGAGAGCTGTCTACTAGCCAAATTGGTAGACAGTAATTTACGTCAATATTTACGTTCCCAAGATTTGTCGTGAGAAACAACCAATCGGAAGACTGTGTTTGTTTGTTTACATATCCATAGTAATGTACATGAAAATATATAAATATGCGTTGATTTCCTTAATAAATGATCTGTTGCTTGACTCTTGCCTTCTGTCGTTACACTCACACCAATATGTAAATGGTACATGATATCACCCTGTTTTCTCTCGCTTTTTTGATTTCCACTTATGATACACGTTCACAAACCATCCCAGTTAGTTCATATTCACTACTTTTCTAAGGCAGACAGTTTTCTTACTGAAGCGAATACTAAACACAGAGTAATTTTACTTCATACAACATATAGTGATTCAGTATCATTTACAGATGACTTTTCTAGCGCAGTTTATTGCTCATAATCATCAACTCACCCTAATATGACTGTGGATAACAAATTACGCTCAATGTGTCATCAGTGAGTACTAATGTATCACTGCATATTTTACCAAATAAAGTCATTCTATAATGGCATTAAACTCCACTAAAGTGTATGTATTCTACTCTTAAAGCAAATGATAATGTCTGGTGATTTTTAATGAATCTGTGGAAATCAAGAGTTTACGTAGGGGTGTTGAGAAAAATCTGAAAAAATCGAGTGATGTATGAGCCTATGGGCCTATTTTGTATCTGCATTTCCAGTGAGTGGTGATTGTGTCCTCACTGAGACCCAAACTATGCACCCATCTCTTCCAGTGTCAAAGCATTATCCACTAGACAACGTGGGCCACGAGAGCCGCCTATTGTACAACGGGGTATCAGTTATTACTGGTTTTTAGATTTATTTGAGTTTTTTCCCCTTGTTTAATTATACGTACAATGATTCGGAACTTGAAAAGACTGATGCAGGGTTCGAGTCTCAGTCGGAACACCATCACTAACTGGGGTTTGTCGATTAACCTAGATAGCGAGTCGCGAATAAGACGAAATTTGCAATCTGGATTCCATTGCTAGTCACCATCGATCAGAACATTTTAAAGTAGTTATTATCTCAGCTAAGATGTCAATAATTTTACCTCTGTAAATAAAAGTTGCTCCTAACACCCGACAACTTTGACTAGAGAAAGAAACAAAAATAATACTAGAATGCGTTAGATTACTGGTAAATTAAGTTTTTTTAGTGATTTTGTGTTTCGTCCTATTAGAGCAATTACATCTGATTGAGCATGACAAGTGATTCGTGTGTAAAAATAGCAATTTGTACTGTTGCACTTAACATAATACTGATGTCAAGTCAGTGCTTCTATACAGCTGAGAGAATAATAATAATTATCATGCCTGAAAAGGTGAGTTTGGTGAAAACACTATCACTTAATGAAGATTGAGATATATCCAGCTGCTTATTATTGAACGCAAGTCTTAGGTTTCATTAGTGAATATCGTAAACTGAAGGGTGCTATCAATTTCTCTCGAATATACTACTTTATTTTTAACCATTTCATAACAGTGGCTGTAGTAATTTGCGGAAAAACTTAAACCGCTTTTTATCAACCAAACACTTCTTGTATTGACCGTTTTACGACATCATTTATCACACACAGAGAAGTATGTTTATGAAGTATTTTCTTTTGTTCAGAGCATCCTGCTTCAGTCTCCTGTGCCTGGTGAATAAGTTATTCAATGGCCAAATGTATGAACAAGTCAAAGGATCAACCATGGGATCGCCAATATCAGGTTTGATTGCAGAAGCAGTGGTGCAAAGGCTCGAAAACCTAATCCTACCAAAGATCAAACCCATAATTTGGACGACACATTTGTAATAATCAAAAGAAACGAGTTAGGTAAAACTCACAGCTTGATAAATAACGTCTTTAACGACATCAAACTCACAAGAGAAGAGGAATCTGAAAACAAAATCCCATTTTTGGACGTCTTAGTCAAGCGAACTACCACAGGGGAATTAGAAACTCAAGTTTATAGAAAATCAACTCACACAGACTAAATACTGAATTAAAACAGCAACAATCCAATTACATACAAAAGGAATTGTATACAAACACTATTCAAGAGGGTTACGACTCATTGCAGCACTCCCATCTTAAGAAAAATTGAAGGAAGAAACCTCGCATACAAAGGGTCAAAGTTCAAGTCAAAGAAACAATCAGTTCCAATACAAGTAGGCTAGAGGGTGTGAAAACACACAAAAACAACCAGAGTCACGTTCAAGGTTACCAGGAGAGATGACTAATAAACTCGTGGAGAAATCGAAAAGCTCACTTCAACAAATTGAAATATGCACTGAAGGTGTTGCCTATTAGGGCGATGAAAGCTTCGCAAATTAAGTATCCAGCTCAGAGAACATAACCACATCAGAATAAGTTATTATTCTCAACTTACCACCATATGTGTGTATCTATCAGTTTAACTGTTACTTTGGATGGATGTACAATTAAGCACATTTATCATTGGATTTCTGAACATCATCCTGCATGGTTAGGTAAGGTCTAGTCGTAGCTATGTTTCAGATCACCTTGTAAATACCCAACACAAAGTCGATGTTAACAAGGTATTTAAAGTTATCTAGCGTGTTTCGAATAAACTTATATGTACTATGAGTTCATCTTTCACAAATAGCTGTAGATGTCGGAGTCTATCGGAAGAGGATTAACGTAAGAGTTCAGAAGACATTAGTACAGACGCTTTTGCGTTGTAAAATACTGACGACAACCACTTCTCTCTAAGGCTTTTTCAAGCCATTATTTTTATCGTCTTTAGGTGTCGCATAAACTTTCTCCTTCATTTTGTCTGATATTCAACTTAGTATGTCGTTCTTAAGCAGTTTTAGGCCTACACATACTTTTGACCTATGATTTTAATATTCTTAACATTTCGATAACATTTAAAAGGCATCCATGTTGTCAATAATGATTATCTGAAAGAAGAATATTCTATACAATAATTTCTCTTCAGGTTCTTACAATTATAAAATATAATATTTACTGTCGTTACAATAATGGCCAATTATGCGGCGAGAGAAAGAACTCCAGGTCATCCGAGATATTCTAAGCGAGAACGGATATCCAGAGAAGTCCATTAGAGCCAACATAGCTTACAATAGTCGTAAACATGAACTGGCAACGGTGGAGAAAAAGCCTCTGTTTTTAGGTCTTTAATTCAAGAGAGATACTCCTGCGGAGATTCTATCACAACGTTTAACTAGGGCGATCAAGAAAACTTTCTACTCTGCACATCTGTGTATATCCTTCAGTAGCCGTCCAATGTTCACCCAGCAACTCAAAGATGTTTTAATTAAGCTTAGGTCTTCTTCATGCATATACCATTTCAAATGTTCCTGTGGTTCAAGTTATATAGGGCGCACGATTAGGCAGGTCCGTTTACGGGTTCGAGAACATTTACCAGCTGGTACAGCAATAGGGGGAAATTAGGTGCATAAAAAGTTCGATCCTGTCACACTTGGTCGATACTGGACATCGCATCGATGTCAACACAGCTTTCAGGGTTATATACCGAATTCCGAAGTCGTTATCACGTACAGTTCGCTTACGTCTCCTACACGTAGCTGAAGCTGTTGCAATAAGATCGACTAAACCGGAACTTTGTATCCAAAAACAGAACACGTCCAGACACTGTTCCTACCGTGGCCAAACTTGGATTGTTGATTCTTCTTCTCACCAAGAGTGCTTCTTCCCATTAACCCTCTTGGTTTTTTTCTCCTTTGCTTATTATTACAACTATTATTATTATGATTATTAATAATCATAATTTATGCCCTTCATGCAAACATTCTCTCAATACTATCGAATTTCTTCGTTTATACTATCCGGACTTAGTATTAGTGATATTATCTCTTTTCTCAATATATGCCTCCACCTGTTTCATTTCACACATTCGTTATTTCATTATCAACCTCTCATTGCAGTCTGACTATCTCCTGTTTTATACAGACCACTTTGTACTAGCCACTCCACTCACCTGACACCTTTCATAACTTCAAACTGACTTGTCAGTTTTCCTATCCCACACCCTACAAATCTATTATGACGACTAATCACCACCATTGTCTTCCATTTTACAATATTTTGTAATCCATTTCGGCCTAGCACGTTTGTCACACAAATACGACTATTTATTTTGACACCTCATAACTGCTAATCTGTTATTCTACGTTAAAAATGTATCCGCCGCATAAGTGGCCATTATTGTAACAACAGTAAATATTATATTTTATAATTGTAAGAACCTGAAGAGAAATTATGGAGAAGAATATTCCTCGTTCAGATTGACTTTTAATTCATGATATGGGAATATTTGACATTATTAAATAATTACTCTTCTAATGTTATATGTATTTATAACTATTGAGTCAGTTGAGGAAGTTACCTAAATGAATATTCACCGCTCAATCTTTGTTTTACTTCGATTTAGCACGAGAAGCTCAGAACATAGTAAATGAAATGAAAGTCTCTACCCACCCACCCAGCATTTTCTTGTTGTAGAACTGTACCAATCGTCAGTATTTCTACTGAAACAACATTGGATAATGAAGAGTATAATACTGGACAATCAATATTACTTTCAAAAAGACATCAGGGAGAATGGTTCACTATCACACTGTACACCTACCCCTGAAATAGTTCACCAATAGACTACTTAATTACAACTCTTACTGCATGAAGCAAAACTTTAAATAACTGAGACAATTTCGTTTTTGTGTATTTATTATATCTATTAGCGGTTCGTTCAAAATGGTGGACTGTTTGAGTCATCAAGAGAATATAATGACTGACTGCAGGACAACGTTGCCTGGAGTTCCAGTGAGAAGTCATCAACTGTGGGATTCACTAGGTCGGGTGCGAGGACAACTACTCACTAGCAACATCGACTGACAGAAATTAAAAGTAGTGGGCCATTAGATTCTGCTGCAAGTAGGTGAGTGGTCTAAGAGCTTGACCTTGTAAATTGAAGATCCTGGCTTCGATTCCTAGGGGGGTCATGGGTGTGTATTGCTGAAGAGCCCCAAAACTGGGACGAAAAAGGTGTAGTATACTCTCTGGGTTTCTATGCTTCTCTAGCTGAAATCAGTTTGTGATCAGCCTTAAAACCGATCAAATTCCTGCAAACTAATCATGGAGGAAAAAATATTCAGTGAATACCCTAGATATCTACATTGTTGTAGTGTGAATTTGACTTTCACCATTTCGATTATTACTTGTTTCTCATTAATATCGCTCACTTTCTTCTTCTACTTTTGGAGGTCACCAGAATTGGAAGGATTTATTTATTTTTCCTGCTTATTGTACATTTTGCGAGAAAATGTATTGAACATTTTCATCAAACTAAACTACATGATTGTCATTGCATAGATGTATTCGTAAATACAATCCTTGAAATGTGTCCCTACATTGAGTCACGTCTTCCCGTGATAATTTCAGGATGTGACGTTCATTTAGAAAGCATCATGAAGTATGTTTAACATGTTTTTATTTTGAACAGGAATTTTTAAGTGTGAGTGAGAAAGTCACGTGTAATAAAAAAGAAATATAATGCACTGCAGTGATCATTTGAATGACGCTATTTTAAATAAACCCTAGGTAGTAAATAATTAGTATCATGCGTCTGTTCCTTGATGTTGGTACAGAATGAATTTTGTCAGTCAGCTATGTAGTGTGAGCAGCATGCTAGGCTGGTGGTCTTCATGGTGCACTCAGAATTGTTATTAATAGATGATTGGAGGCATTTGGCAGGAAGCCTTAAACCTAGGTTTCATGCTTGCTGGTACTCGTCAGCAAGGCGCATTTGCAATCTTGAGGGAACTCATGCAACCCTCTGAGATTCGGACTCGCGTTACCCAATGCTGTAGTCAGAGACGATACCAGTGATCTGTACGTGCTCACGACTGACTCCTGTGGTACTGCATTGGATACTTTGACTGAAAACGTAGACTGCTAAAACTTAATCCTATATTACTGTTATTAATGTTACTGTTCGCTTGGATTATTTGTGGAACATACGGCTTCAACAGCACTTCTTACTTTATCCTCTGTAGTCGTTCTCAGTGGGCTCCGCGAATAACTGTAAGCGCTTTCCATTTCCTCTTTACACGATCTCCTCTTTGTCACCCTTGAACCTGCACTCAACTCGTCTTTTCACATTCGAGCCCCAGCTGACGGCTTGCCCAGTGTGTAATGTCACCGAATCTCACAGAATGCTAATAATCAGTGATTACAGACCATAACTCAAAAACAAGGAAGGGATTTATTCTTATATGTATTGTGTTTCTCTCTGTCAATTTATTTCTTCTGCGGTTACATTTATTTCCTCATTTAGAACTTTTCCTTGATGTAGCAAATTGGTGTATCTTTATATCTCCGTTTTCCTTGGGTATTTCAGTATGAGACATTTTGCTCTCTTGATATATATGTAGGTAATTCATTTGATGGAGACCCACCAATTTACAGTTTTTTCTTCCATAATCGCGTTAAAATTTCTCCTAACCTCACAAATGCTCTACTTCTAGAGTCTACCAAACATCCTTTACCAAAACCTCCATAACCGACAAGTCACAAAATCAGTATTAGTAATAATAATAATGGCTTTATTCCAAACAGTATTTGTGGTACAGGTATGGAATTTTCAGCGTTCATTACAATACTGCATCTAATTACCTCATAAATTTTATAAGGATTTAAAAATATAAAGTAACAACAACAAAAAGAAAAAAGAGAAATAAAGAAATAAAAAAGAACAGCATTGCATTCACGTATTTAAACAATGCACCACAGGATATGATATATAAAATTAGTCTGTAATAGAATATATGAGCAACAATATAATAGTAACAAAGAAAGGAGAACAAAAGCTAATGGGAACTATTTGTTAGAGTGCCGCAGTAAGTTGATCGTGTCATGCCTAACAGTTTTCTCATCACATAACGCTGTGCCAGATAAGGTATTGTGGAGTTTTTATACTTGGTAGTCCTGGCATATAGCTTCCTATAGTTGCTTCTGGTTCTACCAGATGAAATGCAAGGAGAGAGCTGCCTATGGAGAGGGTGTTCGGGGTCTGACAATATAGAATTCGCTAGTCTCTTACATGACATTATATGTCTATCCACAATTGTGTTAACCAGTTGGTTTAACGAAATCCCACTTCCCCTACTAACAGCTTTTAGTGCCCTATGCAGCGAAGCAAAGTCTTTCTTAAGTAGTCCAAGGAAGATTAATGGGGAGCAGTAAAGAGGGATGGGTAGAATACAGGAATTGACAAACTGAGAAAGCAAAGACTGCTTTATACCAGACTGCCTAAACTTCCTAACGTAGAACGTTAAGCGAAACATCTTTCTAGTCACTAGCAAGATGTGAGAGGACCAGGAAAGATCGGAGGAAATACTCAGTCCAAGGTACTTGACATCTGATGTAGTTTCAACCTCTATGCCGTCAATGATAGTGGGACCATGTGAGCTAGCTAGTTGTTGTAGGTCACTTTTTCGTCTGAAAGTAAAATTTACTACCTGACATTTAGACGGATTCAGCTTAAGACAATTTGAAGAGGACCACTGACTAATTTCCGAGAGAAAGTTATTTAGTATGGAACAGTCTGACTGAGAGTTGACAGGCATGGAGACAGAGAGGTCATCGGCATACTTGACAAAAGTGGCTACATCAGAATGGGGCAAGTCATGTAAGAAAAAAGAAAACAGAAAAGGAGAAAGAACAGCACCTTGAGGAACACCAGCTAAAGTAAGTGAGGTAGTGGAGGACTTTCCATTGTAGACAGTGTACTGCTTCCTATCAGAAAAGTAGGAATACAACCACTTATTTATCCAGCTCTCACTCTGTGTTGCAGCAAGCTTACTTAACAAGAGAGACCTAGGTACAGAGTCAAATGCAGATGTGTAGTCAAGGAAGGCACACCGAACATATTTGGTTCCTCTATCTAGACTAGAGACTATACTATGATATAGAACTACAGCGGCATCTAAGGTACACCTACTATGTTTATAGGCAAACTGGTTGGGGTCATTAAAGGGCTTTAAAGAGGGTTCAAGATTAAGTAAAATAAGTCTTTCCATAACTTTTAAAAAAGGTGAGGTAATAGCGATGGGTCTAAACTTGACAGTAGTTCCACTTGTTGATTTGGGCACTGGAACAACCTTGATATTTTTCCATGAGTCAGGAATAATACTTTTGGAAAAAGATTCATTGAAAATGTCGGTTAATGGGTAACATAAGATGTCAGCACACTTCTTAAGGATAACGGCAGGAACTCCATCAGGACCAAGGGACTGGGTAGGTTTGAGAGATTGAAGACACTTAAGGACATCATTCGTGTTAAAACATGAGAAGCAGTCATTATTTACGCTATTAGATTTAGGAATTATAACATCTGCAGGGATATATATGAAGGATTTATTAAGCATGTCAACATCAACGGAAGTATCATTCATTATTTGCTTACCACCTGTGATTCCCTTTAATAGCTTCCACATATTAGATGAGGATTTACATGAAAGAAACTTCTGCTTATAGAGAGCATTTAGTCTTTGTAATTCGGCTCTAATTAAAGTGTTCATTCTCTTAACGCCAGATTTATTTCTCATTTTGTATAACCTCTCTTTTTGACGGCGAAGCTTTTTGAGTTGAGATGAGGCGAAACGGTCGAACTTTAAGAAGATTGTCTCTTTAGGACAACAAACATCAAGACAGAAATTGAGATAATGTGTTATGTTACTAATTGTGTTGTCAAGAGCTTGTTCAGTAAACAGGTCCCAGTTTGTGTCTTTTAACATTGTCCTTAGATTCTTTATGTTGTCATGTGAATAACATCTGTGTTGTGTATTCTTTCCAAGGTGGGAGAAGACCCTTTTGTGCAGCTTTCCATATACCTTGGGCAATACCCTTATGATGCAGTGATCAGAGTTAAGTAGTGGGGCTCTTTTCCGAGCTTCAAATATTCTAATGTCATTTGTGAACACGAGATCTAGAATATTATCCATTCGAGTCGGGAAGTTGACAATGTTATCATGACCAAGTTAAATAAGGAAACTGTGATCACTAGAATTGAAATCCCCAGTAACTATAGACAAGGAGTTTCCGAAGGAGGTGGCAGCAAAGGAGGTAAATTCATCAGCAAATAAAGACAATTCAGTGGAATTGCATCCAAGAGCAATATAAATGTTCGAGATGTATATGTAGTTATATTTTGACAAATGCTTAGGTCGACATTTGACGGTGAGGCAGTCAATGTGTCCTCACTGATTCACACTTTCAAATGAAACAGGAGCACTGTGATTTCAAAACACTTGCTTAAAAGAAAATGTCATGAAAATAATGATGCTTTATTCACCTTCTTTCATGGAACATTTTATCAATGAGATTAACTAACTAGTATATTTGTGGTGATTTCTTTCTATGAACACTTTTATTATCAACTTTGGACAGCATGACATCAGGCTCTGACGTAGTGGCAGCTGGGTAGTCACTGTTGACATCTTCATACGTAATACATAAATCCTTGGCAGTTTGAAAGGTGCAGGAAGGTATCTGAACCAACTCTTTCTCTAACTTAGGAATATTGATTCCAGCAATTAGACGATCACGTAGTTGAGTATGGAGCTGATCTCCAAAGTTGCATTTTGAAGCTTGTATATGAAGTTGAAGAATAAAGTCTCTAATCTTCTGGTTGGGAGCACGAACAAGTTTGTTGAACTGAGCCCTCTCTCGTGTTTCGAAAGTTGTTATGTGGAAGTGATTTGTTAAAAGTTCACGGAGTTTATCATAAGACAGAGAAATTGGTTTATCTGGAAATGACAGAGTTTTCAGTAGGCTGTACGCATCTAGCCCAATAGCAGTAATAAAATGAGCTGGAATTTTGTCATCGCGAACATTCTTCGACATGCACCATGCGTCGAAACATTCAAGATAATCGGAGATTTCCCGCGGTGAACCATTTATAGGAAACTTTCCAACATTATTTAATTCCATTGCGACGCCAAAATGTGATTGTTATTTGTACTAGCAGTATTGTATTTCGCAATGACCGAATTACAGGAACTCAACCAAAACACAGAGAGGGATGAATTTAGGAATTTGTATTTGGCGGAAATATATTTCAAATCAAAATAATAAATATATTAACAAACAACAGTAAGTATTTGAACAATACAAAGATAGAAATTGTCAATCACCACAATATTCTTTCACACCTAGTAGCTATTCATCTATGTAACAGCAAGTCAGTACCCTTGAAAGTGAAATAAACTGGTGATTGGCAGTTGACTTTCATAGTTTGGTCAATTAAAACATAAAGGAGGTGAAGTGGACTGTATTACTGAAAGGTATCTCAAACACTGTCATCAGTAACTATCGAACACTTGATTGTTATAAATCTCATTAGCGTAGATGCAACTGTTAAAAGACCACGGAATGACGTCATCTCGTCATATATGTCTTCCGAATACTTTTGGTAAGTGTATCGGCAGAATTGGCAGAATGCTTAGCTAATTACACAAGATCTGCTAACAATCTGTAATATTTTTTACGAGTTGATCACGGACTGATATCAGTTAGAGAACCATTGAAAACCGGGGAGTAATGGACAGCTGCTGTTTCATCCTAGTTTGGGAATCATTGGCAGTACGCACCCACTGGGATTCGAACCCAGGACCTTCCGGTTACAAGGCAAGCTCGTATACCATTCAGCCACTGGGACCCGATTCAATGGCTCATGAATTCTAACTTCTTCCAATTCGTGATTTTAGCGTGACCCCAACTATTGTCGTTGGTGGAAATCCATCCACACACGTGACTTCTAATTGGACCTCACTGATCACGACTTCTCACTAGAACAACAGGAAGCTCCAACCTGTAGCAAGTCACTAGCGAGCATCAGAATAATTTTCTATAGTTTGGTTTGTAAGGATTAGTTATGTTTTACGAGTTGATCACGGACCGATGATTCCCAAAATAGAATGAAACAGCAGCTGTCCAGTAATCCCCGGTTTCCAATGGTTCTCTAACTGATATCAGTCCGTGATCAACTCGTAAAACATAACTTATCCTTACAAACCAAACTTATAGAAAATCTGTAATATATAAAAACTATAATCCATGTCTGTATCAATCAAAGTGAACTGAGATGTGTATTAGCTTTTAACAACCGCGTCATTCATATATATAATCACAGTGGTATATCTAATAGACTGTTTAACTCATGTTAACTCACTGCAGCTCTATAGTTTTCAAACAGATAGTCTGCCTTTACTAATTTTTCAGTCAAAAAAGTGATGACACGTCTCTGTGACAGTAGACATTTGCATGTTATGAAATTTTAAGTTTTATAAAAATGTCTAAAATACAGTTTCTTTTTAGCATCGCTTTTCTGAAATTAACTAAATTATTTTCATTATAACTAGTTTTTTTTCAAAAAAACATTTGTAATCGGATGAGAATCTGTGTGTTACATGAAAATTTCTGTGGAACAAGTGATAATAATTGGAATTCTTAAAAAGACAAATTTCTGAATCATGCAGGTGAATTTGCAAATATTCACAAAGTAGGACATTGGTGAAGTTGAGTTGTCCTGCGAGTTAGAATTTGGGTGGGAACTACTTTATTATCGCTCTAAACATATCAATCAATATGTTTATTTGTGAAGAGAAATTCAAGCAAATTAAGTTACCGTGCGTATATTTATAGTGTACTGTTCTACCTTCTTCCACCGCGATCAATTGCCGTTATATTTTTGAACCGATCAAAGAGGTATTATTATTATTATTCCTTTGGGTTACGAGTGAAGCGTAGGGCTTCAGCAACGCATCTTCATTTAGCTGCGTTCTCTGCAGTCCTCTTTAGTTGTCTGCATGATCGCCTACAAACTTTCATTTCCCCCAACACGATCTGCCTCATTTCACCATCTAAACAACTCACAACTCTTCGTTTACCACTTGAGTTCCACTTGGAGGACTGGCATGGCGCGTGATATCACTGAGCGGTCTTCTAAGCTTACGTCCCATCCATCCTCACTTACTTCCTCTCACTTGCTTGAAGTATGGTTCTCAGTTATTTCATTCCCAAGGGACCTTGTTCTCAACACATTTCGGCAGTTTAATCTTCAGTATGAAGCGAAGGAAGTTGTTTGAGTAAGTTTGCAGACTGTTGGAAATACTTTTCGTAACACGCATGTCAAGTCTCTGAGCCATACAGAAGAAGTGACTTACTTGACAAAAGTGTGGAAAATCCAGATTTTATCCTTTATTCAGCGTGTTTCCACAGATTTCAGATTCCGTCGGAGAAGCATACCATATATTATTATCTTATTTACACTTTACGATTGATATACATACACCTGAGTGAATTATCTTTGATAGGGTTGGTCTTTTTTGGTTGAATCTGTTGATGAAAATTATTCTTTGGCCTCTGTTTATAAAAGGAGAATGTTTAAACATCTATGCACAATCAAGTTATTTCAGACTCACATAAGTCACTGATACAGATTTCAGAAATAACGAAAAGACACCCTTCCAGCGGCAACCAAGGTAACAACATAATACTAACACTGATGTCATGAGCTATATGCGTTCATTGCTCTACTACTTTACAAACCTACTGTATTGTAAACTTATTTATTTTATCACAAAGTGATATTAACTATTCTATCAACACGACGAAGAAGAAAAGAACATTAGTTTTATTGCAATTTGAAATTATTTGATCTGCAATTAATAGTGTTCTCTGCCCTGGTTGGTTTAGTTGCGGAGCTTTAGTCGTCCTTCTGGACAACATCCTACTTCATCGCAATTTTTTAGCGCAAAGTGAAATGATTTAAATTTCTTCATGAGTGATGATATAATTGCGTCTCCCGGTAACCATCTTCACATATGGACTGATCATTTTTTATTGACTTGGATTTTAAATTTTCTGGTCACTTGATTTACTTTTTATTAGTTGGTAGATTTGGTCTATATTAATATGTTTGTTAATTGCAGATTCGTTTGAGTACCCAGCTTCTAGAAATTCCCTGGCACTTTTGGTGTTTCTTCTGTCTAAATCAAACTGATGTCCATAATTGTCTATATGTATTGATACTAAAGAAAAAATATATCGTGTCTTTTCACGGCTGATTTGTGTTCTTGGATTTTGAATCGAAGGGGACGCCCACTTTGGCCGATGTAATGCTTGTTGCAGTCCATACAATTTATTTTGTAAGTGGTATTAATTTTATCTTCTTTTTCTATTGGATCTGTTGGTTTGTACAATATCGAATTAAGCGATTTGACTGGCTTGTGTGCTATATCTATATCAAATGGCTTCAGTATTCTAGCTGTTATTTCAGAGATATTTTTTATATAAGGTAGGATGAATTTTCTTGTGTTCTTTAATGATGGTTCCCTGTTGGTGTTGTGATTCGAGTTTAAACACTTTTCGATGAAATTGTGAGGACATCCATTCTTTTTGAAGACCGTTAGTAGGTATTTTTCTTCCATTCTTTTCAACTCTGGAGTGCTACAGTGTGTTTCAATTCTTTTAAACAATGTCTGCACACAGATTCTTTTGTGAGTAATTCGATTATTGCTTGTATAGTTGAGTATTTATTCTGTGTGCGTTGACTTTCTACATACTTGTGTTTCAAAATTTCCTGTGTTGGTTCTTCTGATTTATTTATTTATTATTATTATTATTTTCCTTCACGTTCCCCAGTGGAACATAGGGCTTCAAGCTGGTGGCTTGAAGTTTCTGTAGCAGTGTTTATTTTACAGGATGAGGTTGCTAGCCTCATGCCCAACCTTTCCGCTTCACCAGCATTATTTCTGGCTTAGCAAGGTAAAGGAGTGCGTCGGTGGTCGGGGATCGAACCCCGGACCATGTGCATGGTCGGCGAGCGTCCTAACCGCTATGCCACCGACGCGGTTCTTCTGATTAAGACATCTAAAAATGGGATTCTGCTATCTAATTCTTCTTCTCTTGTGAATTTGATGTCTTCAAATATGTTGTTTATTAATTTATGGGTATATGCTAAATCATTTCTTTTAATTATCACAAATGTACCATTAACCTAACGTACCCAGACCTTTTGGTTTAATTATAGATAGAGCTATTAATTCTAATCTTTGCATGACGGCTTCAGCTATTAATCCTGATATGAGCGATCCCATTGGTGTTCCTTTTATCTGTTCGTATATTTGAGTATTGAATTGAAAGTATGTTGTAAGACATAATTCTATGAGTTCTATCCAAGTTGAACATTGCGTTTTTATGATTTCATCATTACGGAGTTGTTATTGCATTGTCTCTTTTGCTAGTTTTTGGACCATTTGAAGTATATAATGCTGAGACATCAAAAAGCACCATTATTTCACTGTCATCCAATTGAATGTTTTTGACTTTCTCTGAAAATTGGATTGACGAATTGATAGAATGGTAACACGATTCTGTGAGGTATTTTAATTTTCTGAAAAGTTCTTTAGATAGATTATATGTTGGTGTTCCTGGAAGCGAAATGATCTTGTTTATTCGATTGTCAGATGTCGAAATCAAGTAGTTAAATAGTAATGAACTGTCGTGAAACATTCTGCTTTTTCGAAAAGTTTCATTTACTGGACCAATGAACACCTGCTCACCTCCTTGATGACTGAAAATATTTCTCACCATCATTTAGTTCATATTGTCTGCTACTTAGCACATCTACTGAAAGTGCTTTGTTCGTGCTCCATTTCGTCTTTCACATTCTTCATTGTCTCTTATATAGTTCACATTTAATACACTTTTCAATCAGCTTATTATTGATACATTCTTCCTCTGAGTTCCGAATGGATCGCGATCTCCTGCATGTTGCACTTAGACACTTAGAAGTCATTGTCCTCTATTGGCTTTCCACCCGAGGGCCAATCGTGCGATTTCACTCAATTGTCTTCTCGGAGTTTGTCCTATCTATCTTCATTTCTTTCTGTGTATTAAACTGTCTGTAAATTGTTGGTTGGTTTGTTCCCATAGTTCATTTTTGCTTATTCTTTCCAATATTTTTTGATTATAGCTTGATTCCACACCATATTTTCGGTACAAATATGGAATTTTCAGCATGTGATATCGGTAGCCCAAATTTTAATATCAGGTGTGCGTCGGCAGGGGATCGAACCCCGGACCATGTGCATGGTCGACGACAGTCCTAACCGCTGTGCCACCGATATTCACTATCGAGTCAAAGAAGACAGCTATTGATAAAAGTCTACAGTCTCCTGGAAATGCTTATCATGACATGTGCGCTAAGTTTGCGAAGAATATAGAAGCTCTGATTTGACATTACAGTTGAAAATCAGAATCTTGTTTCGTATATGTCGAGTACAGGAGATTTCTACAGATGCTTTCAGAGTAATGAAGGTCTTCGTTACTTTGTCGATCCTGCCTGATTTCGAGAACCTCATCCGTGTAGCCTACACCTGAATTGATGCTACCTAAGTCAGGTAAGTAAAAAAACATTACTTCCTTTATGTTTCTTTTATTTTTGTTGATTATGTATTTTCACCAGCCCTGTCTTCTCCATGTTCACTAGAAGTCCTGTCTTAATCTCCCCTTTGCCAATCTGTTGGTTTTCGTTTGTTATTCTTCAAGTTTGTGTGACATACGGTATGAATCATGTTTAAAATGCAGATCTTCCAGCATTTTCTTGTCGGTTCAGCGTATGCCTATCTGTCTGCACTCTGTGGTCTGATGCATGATCCATTCCATCACAATGAGGAATGCCATCACTAATAGTAGGTAGCCTTGTCTTACTCCTCTCTTCAGTTTTCTAAACATCAATAGTGTTGTAAATCCATTGGGGGAGGGGGGGTCGAATTCTCCAAATTAATACTTTTGTTCAAATCACTTTTCGTTTTTTACACGATTATGGAATAGCCAGTGTAGGTTAGTTACCTCTTCAAAGAAAGTGATACTATAAGAGACACATGCTTTTAACCCAGTATATATGAATAAACAATATATCTACCGCTTTTACAGTTATTATTTTGCTCATCACCAAAATTCCGCACTTAACTAACGATATTTTGCATACCTGAGATCAACAACAAAAAAATATCTTAGTGACTCACCATTATACTCTACCTTGTAAGAACTTTATAACCCATTGTAACTTATATTTATGTATGTATCTGCGGTAAATATGACAGTCTGACAAACTGTTTAGATGAACTTAATGGAATCATACTTTTCATTGATTTTGTTTGTTTTATAATCCATCTAACACGATACAATTCGCCTATAGTTTAAGTCGGTACACTCTGTAACTGCTCATTCTAAAGAACACGAAATAGAGCTGTGAAAGTTTTAGAAGACTTCTTTTGTATTATCTGTTGAAAACCCTATAAACAATATGAATTTTCAAGTATTGGTTTGTAGGGATTCGGTTGATTGGTGACAGGATTTCATCATGAGCTGACATTGGTTAGAGAACCATTGGAAAACCAACTGGGAGTACTGGACAGCTGTCTTGTCCTAGTTCGCTAGTTACCTGGGATTCCATTGGGAAGTCGTGACCAATAGGGTGTAGCAGGTCGGGTGTGAGGACAAATACTCGCCAAAGACATTGGCTAGCGGTTGCGCTATATCGTGAATTGGCAGAAGTTAGGATTCAATGACCATTAGATCGGGTCCCAGTGGCTTAATGGTCTACGAGCTAGCTCGCCTTGTGACCAGAAGGTCCTGGGTTCGAACCCCAGTGGATGCGTACTGATGAAGAGTCCCAAATGAGGACGAAACAGCTGTCCAGTACTCCCAGTTGGTTTTCCAATGGTTCTCTAACCAATGTCAGCTCATGATGAAATCCTGTAACCAATATAAATTTTAGTTTCATTAACTTGATTATATTATGAGAAATGTGTTATCTTTCAGCTGATCAAAATCGTGTATAAATTGACTTATGTTATGTAAGTGTATTTATTGGAAGTAAGGATTTAATTCACAACAGTGTTAGACATTTGACCCACCCACTCGTTTTTCAACCAATGACAGTCTACAGAAATAGCCTGATAGATATATGAAAAAGGGGAAGTCAACTAAACGAGTTGTAAGAGAATGGTCTAATAATCTTGAATTATATATTGGTTCAGACTGTTCATAGTCAGACGGTGAAACACTTGTCCAAATATACTGTGATAAACATGACATTCCATTAATATCTTATGTCACAAGTGGAAGATAAAAATAGTAATAAAAGAAGGCATATATATGTATATTAGGAACTACAGTTATATTTCCTTCAAAAATCAAAAATTCCGTTTCTTGATGTGACAGTAACAAGAAGAACTGATGGGAGCCTAAGAAGATCGATCCACAGAATAGCTACTTGGAATGGTCAACTGACAAACTTCTATAACTGGATACCCAGTCAAATAAAGCGGAATTTAATTCAATCACTTGCCACTGGCATCCGACGCATCTGTAGTCCTGACGTTCTGGAAACAGAATTAGATATTTTGTGGGAAATGTTCATCCAAAATAGATACCCAAAAAGATTCATTGACAAAACTATCAAACCGAGAATTTGGAGAAACGAAACTTCACTTGCGCCGAAAAAGAAACTCTACATGAACTTGGATTTCAAGGGAGATTTAACAAGCGATATTCTCAAGAGTAGGATCACATCATCTCTGAGAAGAATATTCTTTGCAGCAAAGCTAAGAATAGTGTTCTCCAGTCGCCCAATGATCTGCAGAAGCCTTAAGGACAAGATCGCGCACCTGACCACTTCTATGTGTACATATCAGTTCACCTGTTGCTGTGGTGCCAGCTGGCTAAACCGGTCGTTCGACACGCATCCTGTCCAACAGGATTCAACAACACTATCCAGCATGGTTGCGAAAAAGCAACCATGAAGTACTATAAGGAGCGCGGTAATTGAACACCCGGTTAACACTGATCGTTCCATCTCAACAAACACCTCCTGATTCGAAGTAATCTACAGAGTCTAGAATAACCTACCAAAGGCAATACGGTTTCGTCTTCTTTGTTTCGCTGAAGCTCTGGCCATTCACATAGAAAAACCGGAGCTGTCCATACAAAAAAGGATTACTCAACCACTTCTACTGTCTTGGTAACAACTTTTTTATTTTATTTTTTTTATTTGGGTGACTTAATTTTGTTTGTTTGCCTGTTTCTTTAATTGCTTATAACTCTTGTATTCATTTAGAACTCTTACGTAATTTCGTATTCTCTACTTTGTTCCTACCTTTGTTACTACCCTAATTTCATTAACACCTATTTCTCTTGATTGATTTTGTATTGCGTAACCAATCTTCACCTGTTTAGTTAAAATAACCATAACCGATTGTATTTTTGTTTGACAAACTTAATGTACACATAAATACAAAATAAAACATATATATTTGCGATTGTACAGTTATATTTGGCAAGTCTTTAAATAAGACAATACATAAAATCTCATTTTTAACTAATTTGACTTATGGTTTACAAAGTAAAATAAATACTTTCCAGTTTCAAGTTAAATTTGAATCTCTGAGTATTCTGTGTCTTAGTAAGACTACTTTTGATTGCAAGTTACTCGTATCACTTGAAACATTCTGAACTCGTTAAGTTGTTGGCGTCAAACAGAAAAAAACTTTCATTATTGTTGTGTGACCGCCTATCCTGCTAGATGTGTACATTGACTACACCACTGGCTGACTCCTTAACCCACACCCTTCCAATCTGGTGGTCAGAGCTCACCTACCGCCACTCAAGGATGTATTTAGGTAAGACGTATTGATAGTTAATGAGAATATACTTACTCAACATGCTACAACAGCTGCACACAGATCCCTTCAAGACTAAGTGTACACGATCAGACTTCTTCAGTCCCAATCAGCAAAGATAAACTAACTGATCGATGAAAATGAAATGTCTGAACCCTAATCTGATTTACGAACTTCTTTGGTTGCCCATCACTATAATCGTCTCAAGGATTATTTAGAAAGTAAATAATATAAAGGAGACGAGTGTTCAGCTACTGTGTGCAAAAAGATTTCTTATGAAAAATTAAGCAGTGAAAATTGTGTCAACCGGCAAAATAAGTGACACTGATTAAGAGGCTTATTGAAACAACCACAGGTACAAATTTATCAGATATTCCAAAGGTAATAATAGTAATAGCAATAGTAACAATAATAACTTTATTCCGAATAATGTGTATATATGCAAGACAGAATTTTTAGAAGTTTCTATTGCAAAGTATTAGCACCTTGAGCAGAATCTTCAAATCAAATATAATAGTCGATAATACTTATTTTGTCCTAATATTCTTCACTCCAAATCATGCTTCACTTCTCTTCCAGCTGATTATCTTCGTTTTCTTCAGAGTAGGTTTATAAGAGTAGGTTGGGATCAACTGAGAAGTGCGCATAAAGTGTGATTCAAAAATAGAACTAGATGAGAAGAACAATATGAAATAGGTTAAATGTGTTACGGTTTCGTCATAGATTCAGCTTCTTCTACGGTGTGGACAAGTGATTCCACCAGGAGTCGAATCCAAGACCTTCCGGTTACGAGGACGTTATTCAATGACCCATGAATTCTAGCCTCCCCGGTTTGAAGTAAATATTTCTGTTATATATCTCTCTATAAAAGAACTCAAGGTACTCTAGACTGATGGCTATCCAGTTAGCTTCTATATATCGCTATTTTCTAAGATGTACTGAAAATTCTTGAAAAGTAACACTCATATATGATATCCTGTGTTACTCTATTCCAAATCAGAAACGAATTATTCCTAGTACATACAATCCAATGGGGAATTCAACAATTCAGAAATGCGTAATTGAGCCATACACTTTTTTGAAGTTGATTATTTAGCTGAATAGTAAGATGACAGCTTTAAGTGATATATGATCTTATTCCTCGAAATGACCAAAGGCTGACATTCAGTTTTCTAGCATTCTACATACACCCTATGAGCGAATGACAAGAAACCAGAAACACAGAATAAAAGACTATCTATGATCAAAGGCAAGAACAGTTGTAGTAGTAACAAAATGTAGCTTTACAGGAATTTCACTAATTGCAAGGTAGATTTGTCCCGAATCAACATGAGTTAAGGGACTGTTCGAAACCAGGAGACATTCTGTAGGTGGTCCATCCGAGTTTAGGAGACTTTTGTAGTGCATAACCATGACCCAACTAAGGATAAATTATGACTTAGTATGTGCACCTCGTAAACTGCAAATTCCAGTTTCAGTCCCTGGATGGGTCTGAAGTATATATGTATATATACTGATGAAGGACCCAAACTAGGACGAGATACTTGTAGAGTGCTCCTTGAATAGTTCTATGACTGATGTCCCCCTACGATTAAATCTGTTTTGAAATAAAGATACTATGGGGAAGTTTATTTTCCAGACAAACTTTCATATGTGGAAATAACGATGAAAGACTATATATGAATTGCCTTTTAAGTAAAAACTGTTCATCCTTTTCTAGATTTCTTGTTCATTCATCCCTTTTTGCTGGGAACATTCTCAAGTCTAACTTACATTTATAAGATTTTTAAAATGAACAGCTTCTTATACTTTGGTCACAACTCACGATAAAATTCTAAACTATGAGACCCTATTAATAATTCAGCCATCTTAGTTGCATGACAGGAAATTTAAAACTTTAATGCGGTGAATGTCACGCAAATGACTGAGATTCGATTTCCATTTTTCCAGTATTATCTTTATTAATTTTTGCTTAGCCTTAGAGTTATATACCACATTTCAAAGTTATTATCACACAGAGTTTGCCTATGTCTTTTGCATATAGCTGAAGCTGTTGTACTAAGTTAAACTTAATCAGAACTCTATATTCAAAAAGAACATGTTCAGGAGTTCAGGCTCAACGCAACTAGGATTAACAGTTCTCTTCTCTTCTAAGAGTGTCTTTTCCTTTCATTATTTTTCAGTTTTATTTATTACCTTATTCCTTTTCTCTTTGGCATAAAGGTTTTAGTCGCGGTATCTTATAGTTTGTATCTTTCATTCCAGCATTCTTTCAATACTTTTGAGTTTTTCATTTATGCTCTTTTGATCTATTATTAGTGATATTATTTTTTTTCCGCATCTGTGACTCCAACTGTTTCATTTTACAATCTTACTCTCTCCTCTTTAATGCATACTATTTTATACTAGACCCTCATCAAACATCTTTTAAAACGTTAGCTGACTTGTCAATTGTTCTTCCTCACATTGTATGTATCTTTTATGACTAATCACCTCCATCGTCTCGCACTTTACAATATTACCTAATTGAGTTTACTTGAGGACTTTTTTCAAACACTATAACTAATCTGTTATTCTGCGTAAGAATGTATCCACCGGATAACTGGCCTTTCTTGTAACGACAAACATTATACTTAAAATAATTTAGTGGATGGTGACTAACAGTGGAATACAGAATGAGCATTTTGGCCTATTTTGGACTCGTCAGTTGGGTGTGCCTGAATTCCCTAGTGAGAGCTGAAGTTCTCACTGAATCAGTGAGGAAATCCTAATTGAATTAAATAACACCTGACACCCATTGCACAAGAAGTGGCTCTCGCGGCCAAAGTGGTCTACTGGATAACGCTGTGGCGTTTTAGACGATGGGTACCTGGTTTGAGCCCATTTGAGAACACCATCACTTACTGGGGACTGAAGGTATATCTACCTGACAAGTTCTTAATAGGACGAAAAACTCATGTTATATACAACTGAAAATTAAGTCCTTAGACATCCTCAAAGTATCCGCACATGAAGCAGACATATCCACAGAGACCGAGCACTTCAGTCCAATCAATCAGCGGGAAAATCCAGATTGATCTAAATAAATATTTTATTTAACAGCTGTAAGAATTCCAATAGAATAAAGTGGAAAAACGTTCTTTGTTCAGATTGATTTTTACTACACTGTGTGGAAACATTTCAAACAATTAAATGATATGAAAAGGAGTCAACGTAAAAGATTTGTCAGGGAAATATGGAAGTCAACATGCTATGAAAACACTGTCGTGCATTGTACTAACTAACAGTCAGCCTATCATAAAATCTTTCTCATTAATTTGCCACCATATGGGCCAAGCTAAACTTTAAGCACCGCTTACTTTGAATGGTCCACTGGGTTTTATTCAGGTAAGTTGAAGCCACTATTCTGCTTGATTAGAGTCAGTTGCCATCCCTAACGCAGTTGCTGGTGATTCTAACATTTCGTAGGGACATTTATTGCCAGGTGACATCTAACGTTAACCCAGATTTTGTATATTTGCAATTACTGGGTTTTAAAACAGCCTGTGAGAGGTGCAAGTGCTAAAACTGAAAATAGTCTTGTATCAACAGTTCAGTGGTACCAGCAGTGCAGAGATATCGCATCCTGGAAAAGGGAGAGGCTTACTTCCTTATTAAGGGGAGAAGGTGTCGTCGTACATATAGATGAAATTGTCTTATTAAAGAAAAAGTACAACCTTGGTCAAGGACGTGCGAATAATGTTTGGGTGATTGGTATATGTGATAACTCTCTACAGAATGAATTCTTCGAGAGAATAGGAGATATAAATTCTGATGAAACAAGGATCTATAATATACACAGATGAGTGGAAAGGTTATAATTCCTTGTCATCCCTTGGACATATTCACCACAGAGTCAGCCATTCTAATGATTTTGTGGATCCTATCACAGGGACACACACACTAATTCGATCGAAGGCTTTTTTTTAATTCCTTCACGTTCCCAGTGGAACATAGGGCTTCAAGCTAGAGGCTCAAGTTTCTGTAGCAGTGTTTATTTTTACAGGGTGGGGTTGCTAGCCTCATGCCCAACCTTTCCTCTTTACCAGCTTTTTACTACTGGCTTACTGAGGTAAAGGAGTGCGTCGGTGGCCGGGGATTGAACTCCGGACCATGTGCATGGTCGGCGAGCATCCTAACCACTGTGTCACCGACGCACCGACAATCGAAGGCTTTTGGGGAAAGTTAAAAGCAGGATTAAGGCCATTAATGGATCGCAAAGCGATGTCATTTGTAGTCATTGAGATGAATATATGTATAGGATGTTGTGTAACTTTTCACTTGATATTCCTATGCTAAACTTGTAGATGTTTTTATCATATGTGAGAGAAAGGTATCCTCTGTAACAGTTTTATACAGTTTTCATGCACTTCTTCCCCATAAATGTACGTATTCCATACACCAAAATGTCTGCCTCAAGTGATTGGTGCGCCCACCGTCATTTAAATTATAACTTTGCCACCATATGTATTCTATTGATGAAAAGACCATATCAATGTAATGCTCAGATTTATAGCTTGCTGTTTTCAAACACTAACCGTGGAACTGCGTTTCACACTAGACGCTAGAAGGTGTATATTTTATGTACAATCGTTTTTATCCAACTGCTCTTTAAAAAAATAATTAAAAAAGTGTAATGCTTAGACAAAATGTTACAAGTGAGTCTACACTAAATGACTAAGGTTAATATTGATCCATAGATAGATAGATAATTAGACACTATGCTTTGTATAAGCATAAAAGAAAACAATGTGTATCCTCTGTTCAAACTTGCTTTTGTTTTTTGACTATAACTTCTTTCAACTTAGTTAGTTTTCATTCTTATATCATGATCTTTATTGATCTCATGTCTCAACATGCCAAAATTTAAAGCTGATAACATTGACAGACAGATGTTTGCTCAAGTTTCTATAATATCGCGGTCTAGTGTGTTAGTTTTCAAAGTGTAACAACTACCCTGCTGACTGATACGATCTAACTCACACCACCCTCTTCACTCACAACTCTCCCCTTGCATCTCATCAGGTAAAACCAGAAGCCTATATAGAAAACTATATGCTCGCACCAGAAAGTACAAAACTCAACCATACCCTTCTTAGCTCGTGTTCTGTGCGATAAAGAAAGCATTAGGCATGACACCTATAATTCATTAAATAGTCAGTAGTACAACTGGACCTCGTCTTTCCAACTGATATCATTTATAGGTACAACATTTTCTTTCTTCCTTTTCCTTTTCTCTCTCTCTTCTTTTTCCCGTTATGTGCTGCTTTGTTTCTTTCTGTCACTTACGCCAGTAAATATGATAGCACCTACTTTTCTAACACCTTCAAACACTGTTCAGTTTTACCTTTGCTACCGACATGCCAATGTGTTGTTGTCATAATAAACTGATATTTCCTTAATCTATGTAGAATTCTATTTATTGATAATGTACTAACTGGATGCAATACTGTAGTAAAAATGCTGAGAATTCCATTCTGTATCACATGTACTGTTTTGGAATAAAGCAAATTATTATTATTATTTATTTTAGCGAAACTTGGATCTAAACACATCTGTTTGAATACTTTTTAGCCTTTTATACTTTTCTTATCATACTCATAGATACCTTGCACTTTGTGAGGAGAATTTTCAGAACAGAATGGAAATATGAAATGTACGTAAATATACATAACAAATTCCTGAATAGTAAGAAACATTGTCACAGTTTAGTATTTTCCGAATACATCTTTAGTCTTAAATGACGCCTCTGGTGGAGCTGTCTAACAAAGTCGTTTTTCAAATTATTTGCAAGGTGAAACTGAATGGTGCAAGGGGTGTTAGGTTTTGGCATTTGTGTGTGGACAGAAGTGATGGTGGTTCGTCAATATAATCTCAGGTTCTGTGTACAGGGAACGTTCGTTCAATAAGCTTTTACAGAATCAAACTAAGAGTTAAGAAACAAGTGTTAACCGCTATAATAAAGCCTCACTCTTACTTGACTTCTTAAGAAATATTTCTTAACCAAGTAACAGTCAGTACCAATGAAATTTAACGCCCTTTATCTTGAGCTTGAACTTATTTTATTACTTACATTCATCCAATTAATCAATAATCCTGAACCAAAATGATATCCACAAGAATTTAGTGAGTCGATTAATACATATTCAATGTCCATTATTTATTACCTTAGGTTCCAAGAGGAACATAGGGTTTTAATTGCACACTGCAACTTCATTCGCTTCTCTGCAATCCTTTCAGCTAGCTCTACGATTACTCATAATCTTTCATTTCCTCCTCACACGATGTCCTTCATATCACCCTTGGAGAAATGCTCGACTTGATGTTTTCTATTCGAATTCCATTCAAGGAATTGTCTGGTGAGTAGTATCACTCCCTGATCTCTTCAGCTTATGTCCAGTTCATCCCCATTTCTTCCAGCATTTTCTGTCGGAAGAAGGGTTCTTGGTTGATTTGTTCCTTATCTTTTCGGGCCGGTCGGCCATTTGATTTTCAGTATGGAGCGAAGTCAGCTGTTGATGAAGTACTGCAGTATCCTTTTAGAGAATTTCTTCATGACGCACCAAATCTCTAAACCATATGAAAGCAGTGGCTTCACAAAAATATGATCCTAATAATTTAATAACTTTGTTGTACTGAAATCGGACAAAAGTGTTAATCAAGGGTAATGTGAGAGGTTAAGGATAGCCAATGAATCCTCGCCAGTAAATATGAGGCTAAATGTCCGTCCTCAATGATAATTGATTCTCTAAATAGTGTGGGACTATCGTCTGATAGTCGAACAGAATAGCGCCCTTACCTATAGCCGCTCAACCGTCACTCCTTTCAAGTAAGTCTTTGTTTGAAATCTCAATTGTAAAGCAAATCGAAATGACTTATTTTACTCCTCTGATTGAACTTTTGTGAAATTACATCTGGCAAGACAATATCACGTGTCACTGCGTATTCTCTGGGTGGTAACCATTGAAACAACACGTACGAAGGCATGTTTTAATGAGTTCCGGCTTAGCAATATGAAAAGAGGAACTGCAGTAAAAATTACTGAACCAGGAAAACACTGAAGCCCGAACTTATACTGTAACAACAGAAAACAAGGGCCAGGCAACAGATCGTTTATTAAGGAAAATCAACACATATTTATAGATTTTAATGTACATTATTGTAGATTATTGTCAGTAGAAAATACAGTCTTTTGATTGGTTGTTTCTCACAGAAAGTTAACCTTGCATCTCTTTGTGGCTGTGTCAGATCATCTATATCCTACGCAAAGTCTTTTTTCTCATTTTCTCACCACCAATATTGGGGACATAAAAATTGACGTCAATTACTGTCTACAAACTTTGGCTAGCAGCCAGCTCTCACCACAATACAACCAATTAAATTATTTATTTATTGGCTTAACTTTCCGAGGTAAATCAAATGGTTATACAATGATTTTGTGCATTAAATGTCCATTGTTCTCACTGGCTCGGAACAGTCTACGTTCCATCTTCATTTGTGCATACTCTGTACGGATGTCAGTAGTTACTTGTTACCTGCGCAAATAGGACCCTAGGCACAGCAATATTAAAAGTGGCAGTCATATCAGCTAATATCGAATTTTGGCGATGGTATTGAGCCCAAACAGCGGTGTTCTTCTGATAGCTGACAAATCTGGCAAATGACTTTCACATGCTATCAATTCTAGCGCTAGTTATATTAAAGACAGTAGGTTTCAAATTTTTTACGCATAAACATAACATCAGTGTTCGGTAAGTACGTTGCCACTGAGTCACTGAACAAACTTAATATTGCATGGAGAATTTCATCATGATCTGACATCGGTTAGAGAACCACTGGAAAACCTGGGAGTACTGGAGAGCTGTTTATTCCTATTTTGGGACTCTTCATCAGTTCGTGCCCACCGGGGTTCGAACTCAGGACCTTCTGGTTATGGTCTACGAGCTCACTCGCCTTGTAACCAGAAGGCCCTGGGTTCGAACCCCGGTGGGTGCGTACTGATGAAGAGTCCCAAACTAGGATGAAACAGCTGTCCAGTACACCCAGGTTTTCCAGTGGTTCTCTAACTGATTATGCATCTCTGTGCTTGCAAGACGCCATGAGTTTACTACGGTTGCTGAATAGAAGAATGTTGGCTAACCATACGGAGGTACCATGTTCAATTCCTGGGCCATGCACTTCCTAAATCTCGATTCGTTTACTAGTCAGCAGCAATCCTGGGGAAGTAAGACTAATCACTCTGCTCCATAAAAGCAACATCGCCGCTACGGAAACTTAAAATGCCTGGAGCCATATGTCCATTCAGAACGCAAAACACTGAGAAAATATATGAATCAAATCAAAACAAACGAAGCACTAATTTCTATTATTATAGACAGATGTTCGTGAAAACACTTTCTGCAATCGTTCTACAGTATATTCAGTTCAAAAAGTTACATTTAAAAAAATTGGAAGGGAAGAACAATAGATCTTTCGATTTGTTGTTGTTAAGATTTTTTTGTAAAGTTTATCTGTATCTGATGATATTCAAAAACTACTTTATTTTGAAATGTACTCATTGTTATCACTAGACACTTAGCTTTACAGTACTTATTTCCAGTGACTAGTTAATCGATATTGAGATATTATTTTAGGAATAATCAGACGCTCTAAATCAATCAGTATCCGACATTCATGCATATATATAAATTCATCTGACAAAACTTGAAACTGATGTGCTATGAAAATGTCTTTGTATTTATCCAAAGACTAAAGTCTACTTTTTGTCTTAATTAAAATATACACAAGATTTTATATAGATTAAATAAAATAAAATCGTTTTCACAGTAATAGCAGTAGTAAATATTAAATAAAAAGATTAGCAGGACCACTGAAATGTTAAAGGCCACTAGTAATTCTAAGGAATCTTTACTTTCAATATGTCTAGTTGAAACCATTGCACATTAAGACATGTTAGTGTTGATTTGAAACACATTCCAAGTGTTTGAAAGACGACGATTTAATTTTACAGTAGAAATTGAAGAAACACAATAACCGCCAGTAAAACAGGTATAAAGTTGTGAATGTAAACTGTTCCGTCTTGATTTAGGGCTCTTCAGTAGTAAACGTTCATGACCCCACTGATGATGAAATGTAGAACCTTCAGGTGAAAAAGCGAATTCATTGACCATTCAGCCACTGAAAATAAGGAGCGATTTACGACTTTGCATGCTATCCTTGCTCAAGAGCCAATTATAGTCAATGCACCGCTGAAGTGAGTAGTGGTTCTATGGTGAAATAGTCTCAAACAATACGGTAGGTCTAGGTTCGTTTGCTGGATGATACATTTCTTAGGCCTCACCCAGCAGATAGTGGGCTCAGGAAAGAAGGAAGGTTGAGTGTATGACTGGCAAAACTACAGCAGTTGAAGCTTAGAAAGTTTGAAAGCCTATGTCTCGGAACCATCGAAAAATGAGAAATTAGTTTAGGAATATTTGACGCTTATGACGTGCGAATATTTCAAAAAATGGAAACTACTGTAGTGAAAAGCTGACTTCCATTTCAAATATTAATTAATGTTCCCTAACTCCATTTTAGTGTCGGTGGCACAGCGGTAGAATGCTCACCAACCACGTGTGTGGTCCGGGGTTCGACCCCCGGCCACTAACGCACTATCAAACCTCTCTTAGCTGGTAATAGAGCCGGCAAAGGGGGGAGGTTGGGCATGAGGCTAGCAATCCCATCCCGCAAAAATAAACATCAGTGCCACCGAAACTTCCAAACTCTAGCTTGAAGCCCCATGCTTCCCTGGGAATGTACAGGAATAAAAAAAACTCTATCTTAGGTTGAGAACCATTCAAGGCAATATTCTTTACTTGAGACCTACTGCTGTAACTTCGAACAAGGAAGTTTCTCAAGGAGAACTGCATACCTGTATTTACATACACTAATTGTAAAATATAACAGTCTTCACTTGAAAATTCAACCTGCACTAAGTATTCACTTTCTACTTCTGTCAATTTAATTCGTGCCTTATATGTTGATTTATGATTTTCTATATATACTGTGTTTGCCATTATATCTATCGCTCCTATATATTGGATTCTCTTATAAATAGGTCACACTACATACTACTTACAAACGCTTGTCAGCAGACCGCACGTCACACCCATTCACAAGTTTGAGATTTGTCGACAAATCCATCATGTCGTGTTTTTTTGTAATACGCCATAAAAAGTTTTACTGTAACTTTGTTTACCTGACATTTTGTCAGTATGACATCTGAGTTATTAGCAGAACGTTTAATAGTAATCAGCTGATCAGTGTAAGTGATTCTCACAAGAATAATAAATGAAGGCTTTTATATACTTTACCAGAATATCACTTGACTGATTGTGGCTAGCAGTGGAACCCAGGCTAATCACCTCGTTGCATTTGCTACTCATCGTCATCATCTGTACCAGTCAGTGAAAACTGAGCACTTCAGCTGAGCAGAAATCTGGTAACTTAGTTGAAGCATTTTCTAATAAATAGCTTACATGGCTTCTGAGTACTTACCAGAGCGTTCATAAATACTGTGAAGGGATACACGGTATCTAAGTTATTCAGTTGATTTCGTCTGTAAACATTTTCCTGCTTCAGAAAACAGATAATTCCCATCGGTGATTTAAAAAAATAAGTAGAATAATTACACGTATGAATTTCCACCTGCTTTATATAACGATTTTTCCGATCTTGAGCTAGAAAACTACTGGTTATTGTGAGTGGCAGACAACTACTCACTTCAGCCAATTAGTAGTATATGGTTTCATGTATTTGCGCTTGGTTTTTGATTACCACTTCTAGTGTCAAGCGAACCAAATGTTGTGGTCCGAATACTTTCTGTTTTGCAAAGGAGACTGTAGTGAAATGATGACTTCCAACTGTGTAAATCTCAAATTAATTCACAGGATGCCAAGCTAATTTGCAAATTATGAATTCGACTTGAAGATATTTCAAATAGTACTGAAAATATCAATATGGATTTCATTAGCCTGATTTCTATTTTTTGTAGCTTAGGCAGTCAGTACTTTAGAACGAAGTGCTACATTTAACTGTTGCAAATGTTGTGTATCGTTGCAAAACAGTTTTGATTACTGCCTTCTTTTATTATAATCAAGTTATGCTAAGACGGAACTCGAACTGTGATTCACTGACTCAGGCGAACTCTTCTCATGAGTGAAGAGTGGATTTAAATTTCTTTTGTATACGCAATACACATCCAACTTATTTTTTTGCACATGCATGTGAATTTGTTTATTTCTGTGGATTCCATAGAAAACTGCTTGAGTTATAAGATTAGACTACGTTTACACATAATCTGTAAGTTCACAGATCAGGGTTTGGTGTGGCTGCCTATGCTGAGTTGTACGGCCTAACTGAGAAGCTTTCATTGCCTCATTGTGCATTGATCTTCACCATTCCAAAACAGTTTAACATACAATCATCCTACATTTTGTGAAGAATATCTTACAAATCATCTACTGAAACAGCTGTTACCCACAAAATAAATTAGTTTTATTGCTTCATGCTTGTGTAAACTAAAAGGTACAACTGTGAAAATGAACAAATCAATGCTATGTGCAGAACAGATTTCATAAACTACAAAAAAAAATTGCAGTGGTCAAAGTGTACTCCCTTTTCATCTTCCCGACCATGAACACAAATTCATTGTGAAAAAAATGTGACATGCATTCATTTACATCAGTTCATGTGGAGATCATTTCAGGTGGGGAAAATGTAAAACTGTGCACAGAATGAACATAAAGAATTCCAGGAAATCCTAAGAGGTATGATTTATCAATCAACAAAGAATAAGTTAAGCGATGAAAAAGTTCAACATCGGCTTAACAAAAAGACCCATATTAAGATAAATGGATACAATACTAAAACAATCTCCCGAGACAACCCATCGCACTCAGGTTTACCAGTTAACACTGGTGTTTACTACATTCCATGCAATTGGGAATCTTTTTTCATTCCCTCTTAAAAATCATTAATTAATAGTCCAAAATTCATTTTGTCTCAACTCCTTGCGTTTCGAGCGGAATACGCAGCTCCAAGCTTCTGAAGTTTCAGGAGTGATGGTATTGCTTTCATGGAGTGGAGTCACTAACCTCACACCCAACGCTGTCTCACCTAGTTTACTAGGGTTAGGAGTGTGTTTGTCAGGAAACAAACCTGGACAGCTTGGGTCTCCCGTGAACACTCTGTATTATTATTATTATTGTTCCTTTGGGTTCCTAGTGGAACATAGGACTTCAACTACACCTCTCCACTTGCTTCTGTCTTCTGCTGTACTTTTCACCTGCATCCATGTTTGTCCATACTGTTTCATCTCCTCCTCGCACGATCTCCTCCATGTCACCCTTGGACGTCCCACTCGCCGCTTCCCTTTCGGGTTCCACTCGAGGGCCTGACGCGCGATGTCACTCAACGGCCTCCTCAGCGAATGTCCAATCCATCTCCACTTCTTCCTGAATATTTGTTGGGCGATTGGTTCCAGTTTCGTTTGTTCCCATAGCTTCTTGTTTGTGATTCTTTCCGGCCATCTAATCTTCAGTATGGAGCGAAGACAGTTGTTGATAAAGGTCTGCAACAGGCTGTTGGAAATATTCTTTGTGACCCACCAAGTTTCTGATCCGTAAAGCAAAATTGACTTGACGTTTGTATTGAAAATCCGAATTTTGTTGTTGATGCTGAGGAGTGACGAAGACTTCCAGATTGGTTTCAGGTTGATGAATGTGTTTCTCGCCTTCCCGATTCTCGCTCGATTTGACATCCTCGTCCGTTCCTCTTGTGGTTGAGACAATGCTTCCTAGATAAGTGAATGAAGTAACCCCTCTCAAATCCCTCCCGTTGATGGTGATTGGCACTGGATGTTGCTGCTGTTGTTGTTGTTGGTTGGTTATTTTCATAACCTCCGTCTTATCTATGTTCACCTGGAGTCCAGTCTTTGCTGCTTCTTCGACTAGTTTGTCGGCTTTTGCTTGTAAGTCTTCGATTTTGTGTGACATCAGACATAAATCATCCGCAAAATCCAGGTCTTCTAGGTTCTTCACGTCGGTCCAAGATATCCCTGTCTTCTCGTTTCCCACTGTCTGACGCATAATCCAGTCCACCACAATTAGGAATATCATTGGTGATAATAAGCACCCTTGTCTGACTCCTGTGTTTACTCCAAACGCCTCGCTGAGTTTTCCGTTGTGGATCACTTGACATGTGCCGTTGTCGTACAGCTGTTGAATAAGGTTGATGAATATTTGGGGTACGCCGTAGTACTCGAGGAGTTTCCAAATTACTTCGCGGTCAACGCTGTCGAAGGCCTTCTCAAAGTCTATAAAGTTGAGGTAGAGATTTGATTGCCATTCCATGCTTTGTTCGATGATAATGCGTAGAGTTGCAATTTGGTCAGAACATGATTTGCCTTTCCTGAATCCAGCTTGTTCTGGTCGGAGTTCTGTATCCAGTGCGTCCTTGATTCTCTCCAGGATGATGCGACTCAGGATTTTGCTTGGCGTCGACAGGAGCATGATTCCTCGCCAGTTCTTGCAGAGTCCTAGGTCGCCCTTCTTTGGTAGTTTCACTAGATAACCTTTCTTCCAGTCAGTAGGCACCTTTCCCTCCTTCCAGATCTTGTGCAATAATGGAGTCAGCATATCTGCTGTCGTTTCTGGGTCCGCTTTCAGTGTTTCCGGGGGTATTCCATTTGGTCCAGCTGCTTTTCCAGCTTTCAGAAGCTTGATTGCATTCATGACTTCAGTTTTCGTTGGAGGATTGGTGTCAACTTGCAGTTGTGTACGTGCTGTTGTTGGTATTACTGGACGGGTTGTAGGTGGTGGTCGGTTCAAGAGTCCTTTGAAGTGGTCCGCCCATTGTTTAATCTGTCTTTCTTCTTTGGTAATTGGGTTCCCTTGGCTGTCTTTTATAGGTTTCACTTGTGTTGATCTCTTCCCGGATAGAGACTTGGTTATCTGATATAATGTCCTCAGGTCCCTTTTGCCTGCTGCCTTCTCAGCTTCAGTAGCCAGGTTGTCGTAGAATTGTCTTTTGTCCTTCCTGGCACTCTTCTTCACTTGTCCAGTGCTGTGTAAGTTGAGTTCAGCGTCTCTTTCTCTTGTCCATCTTTGCATTGAATCATTTTCTCTTTCACTTTTCTCCTCTCCTCTATTAGTTTCCAAGTGTCTGTTCAGAGCCATTCCTTGTCTTGTTTCTTCTTTCTTCCTAAAACCGTTGAACACGTTTCGTTGAAAATTACCTTCAGAGAGTTCCAATGGTCTTCCACGGATGATTCCTCAGTGGTGCCACGTAGTGTTTCCTGCTTTGCTCTGACAGTTGCAGTGAAAATGTCCTGTGTGATTGTGTCCTTCAGTTTGTGAGTGTTGAACTTGCATTGTGGCCTATCCCCAGGTATCCTCGAGGCTTTCAGCTTCACCTTGAAAGTCCCTTGTACTAGATAGTGGTCTGAACCCACATCTGCTCCTCTCCTCGATCTTGTGTCCAGTAGGCTCCGTCTCCACTTCCTTGAGATTGAAATGAAGTCTATCTGGTTATTGGTGTGTCCATCTGGTGAAATCCATGTTGCCTTGTGTATATCCCTGTGTTTGAACACACTGCCACCAATCACCAAATCATTGAAGGCGCAGAAGTCTGAGAAGAGTTCGCCATTGTCGTTCATTTCACCGAGGGCCTCACGACCCATGGTGAGTTCTCTTCCTGTATTGTCTCCTCCCAGTTTCGCATTCATGTCGCCCATCAGGATTTTGATATCGCTCTTTGGGACGTTGTCCATTACTGTTTGTAGTTGACTGTAGAAATCCTCCTTCTTCTCTTTTTCTGAGACGTTTGTAGGCGCGTAGCATTGAATGATTATAACCTTTTATCCTTTTGAGTTGAACCTGGCTGTCATTATCCTGGAGGAGATTGGTTCCCACTGCATGAGAGCTTTAGCCGCTGTTGGTGACATCATGATGGCTACTCCCTCGGTGTGCTCGTGATCGTCCTCTGGGTGACCGGAGTAGATTATTGTCTCTCCAGTTGATAGTTGGGTCCTTCCAAATCCGTTCCATCTGCTCTCGCAGATTCCCAACACTTCTATTTTATATCTTCTCATTTCTGCGGTTACCTGAGCAGCCTTCCCAGCTTCGTACATTGTACGAACATTCCATGTCCCCATCCTTATTTTTGCTTCCATCGAAAGAAGGCACATCGGCTGACTGGCTTCCCGAAGGCTTTCACCAGCCCGCGTCATTTCACTTCCCCGATTCCAGCGAAAAATAAGGCCACTATTTGTAATTTTAGAATTTTGAATATATTTTTGCGTTGAAGTTTTAGTAGCAATTTGGTTAAGTTTTGGGGGTGGATTTGCTAGCACCACGCCCCAACCCTCCCTCTTTATCCGGGCTTGGGACCGGCTAGAATACTAGTGACCTAGTAATCTAGGCGAGGTTGAACACTCGGTAGCTGAGTATATAAATATACATGAATATAAATTAATGCTAAAGGAGACTCTCTGGTTGGAATACCTTAAGCCTCACTTTTCGTTTTAAAATAGTACAGTATAATCTTCTTAAGCCTTGTCAAAAACTTTTCTAAACTGGCTGATTTGATCACATACATATCGTAACACGAGTCCGAATCAACTCCCAGCTTAATATAATGTGAGATACACAAGGAATAGGCTATGAGAAGCTGTTTCTGCAAGTGATGCCATTTGTATGCACAATTGCGCGAATAAATTCATGTATTGAAAAGCGACTGACTGAGTCTCATGAAAATAAACGTGAATACGTTAAAGTGATAAAAAGCAACTGATAAGGGGGAAAATAATTTCAGGTGTCAATTTGTAGTGATCTGACTGCTTTCATTTTGATCACGCATTGATATCAGTTAGAGTACCACTGAAAACCAGGAAGCACTAGACAGCTGCTTCCCTCTAGTTCAGGATTCTTCAGTTGGACACAACGATGATCCCAACAGAGACCGAACTAAGGATATTCAAGCTACAAGAATAGCTCTTATGCCACTGAGCCACTGAAACGCAATCCAGCGCTATCAGCAACCGATATCATCAACGAGTATTCCTCATCACACTAAACCTAGTGAAGGCCAATGAAGAGTTCAAAACTAGGATGAAACAGCTGTGCAGTACTCCTTGGCTGGTTTACAATGGTTCTCTAACTGATAGCAATCCTTGGTCAAATACGTAAAGACAAATTTAATCCTTACAAACCAACTCCTAAAAATTGAATATAATTATTGATTGGTCACTAGGGTGTAGTCCGTTTCATGTGTGTCTAGTCCTGCTTACGGTGCCGAATAAATTCTTTCACTAACACACTTAATATTGGTTACACCCTTGTGAACAGTTAAAACTGAATCTAATTTTCTACTTTCTTTCTACGTATCGTTAGTTAGCATGGTTGTTAATAATTCACCTATCTCAGTGAATTGAACTTCACTAGTACTTTTAAAATTATCTGCTTTGTGTGCATTTTTGTGTGCTATTTGTTTGTTTTGTTTTATTTTAAAGATGTAAACATTCTCAGTGTTGTATTAGAGATTAAGATAACAGAGATTTTCTAATCAGAAAGGTGCAATCTTTCTACACACCATTGAGAACACTTCAATATTAAAAGTGATGGTTTGACTACCTGTTCCACTTTAAAAAGATTAAGTTTTGGAAATGTGACAAATGAGTAAAAATACACTGGTCTTTTTCAGAAGACTATCAAAACTTGTTTTGTTTATTTTATCAGCCTAACGAAAAGATTTCCCTATTCTTGTAATGATAACACTTCTTTGACTAATTGATCAATGTATATATATATATACGTAGTGGGAAGTCGTGACCAGTAGAGTAGAGCATGTCGGGTGTGAGGACGAATACTAACCCAAGACATTGGCTAGTGGTAGTGGTGTGTCGTGAATTGGCAGAAACTATAATTCATGGTTTGACCATTGGATTGAGTCCCAGTAGCTTAACGGTCTACCAGCTCGCTCGCCTTGTAACCAGGAGGTTCTGGGTTCGAACTCCCCGTGGTGGATGCGCACTGATGAAGAGTCCTGAAAAAGGATGAAACCGTCGAAGGTTTCCCAATGCTTCTCCAACCGATGTCAGCTCATTATGAAATCCTGTAAGCAATTAATCAAATCCCTACAAACCAATACTTGAAAAATGCATCAGTTCAAGATGCTATTTTTCGAGATGATATGCACAAAAGAAGTAGGCGGAAATAGAATGATGGCAGGTTAGTTTGAGTACGAACATGTGTAAATGAATGTTTACATTGAACGTTGGTTCATTGGCCTTGGTTGCCAATGGCGGGCAACTCGAAGGCGCGAATGATTCAATCACGTACAAGTTGGAAGAAGACGAAAGAATACGAATAAAAGTACAATACATTCCTCGTAAAACATTTGCTTATAGACTTTGTACCAACATTGAATTTAACTGTCGAAGAATACAATTTCTTATTGGTCCTTTTATTCCAGAGTTAAAGTCAATAATCGTACTTAGTATAATTGTCGATTCGGAGCGTCTTCGCAAATAATAGGAACTTAGGGTTAAGTACCTTGACAACATGTCTATAATTGCTGGATGTATTTGCGACATTGATGATGATACAGAGCCATATTGTGGTGGTGTGATACAGCCAATGTGTGAATACGGAATATTATTCTCACATATTCCCATAGTTCAATTCGGCATTAGCAACAGAATGCGATGTATCTATTGGAACATTCTATTTAAGGTTAGTGACGGAATACATTTCTCACAGTTACATAGTGCATTAACAAAAGAATACTATGTACATTTGAACATCGTATTTCATGTCGTTTGATGCAAAACGAAATCACACTTTCAGTGGTTGGTTAAAGAATATAAACTGTATGTTTTTAAACAGCGATTCGATCACTTGAAAATATACCTTGGCTTCTGTATGTAGCCTTCTGTTGTTACAATATTACTAGAAATCTCTAACCATTGATTCTTAAAATAAGAAGAACGATGAGACAGTTGTCTACTAGGATTTTTAAACACGTGTTGAAGAGCCTGTGTCTTTAAGGTTCTGTTTCAGTCTACGCAAGTAGCAAGGATTAGACTCATGACATTTGTTGCTCCCCAGTTTATTCACTACAGTCTTACAGGAAGTCAATTGCGACCACGAATAGCTTAGCGGGAACTTCTCTGACTTAACTACTGGATGACGTGGTTTAGAATCTCTGAAGAGACACGAGTTTCTTCAAGGCTGCTGTTACCCCTTGCTGACAAGGGGCAATAAGTACGAAGCCCAGGTTCAAGGCTTCCTGTCGATCACTTCCAACCACCTAAATCAGGCTTAGCTACGTCTAACAACACCATAACTCGGCACCTGGCTTATTCATGACACCAGATCAGAATCCGTAAAGGTTTTGAACAGACATGTCACTTTCCAACTGCTCTGAATTGCTGAATCTGTCTACAATTGAAGAGTAACGCCCAGACTGGGTCGATAAGTACGTAACTCTTTTGCTTTAACTCATTGAAATTTCATAACTCTTCCTTTGACTTAACTTATTGTTTTTGCATCAATCTGCTTTCGTGCCAATTTTTGTTAATTTCGTTGTTATCTTTGAGTTATTTCATTTTGTTTGAACATCCTTTCATATATTTACATAAACATTTCAATTTCTATCTGAATTCGCCTTTAAATTCTAGAAAATCTCTGTCTTTACAATATATAACATTTGTGTTTTGATCGTAAACGATTATTTTACTGTCCAATCCAATTTCTAGTCGTCTTCGTATTCGACATTTTATTCTGCTAATATAAAATGAACCGACTAAAATCATTTCTCATTGATTATTTATACATTTTATGATTTAGACTGTATGCGACTGACAAAAACCATGCGAAACATAATTAGTTCATTTTATCCTGCAGAAGGTGGTTTTATGGCATAAAAATAAAGTTTTTACTTATATATCATATGCTATTATTATTGCCTTGGCTTCAGAGTGAGCAAACCGTAGTGTGGATGTGGACTGGAACATGTTTCCAAGTGAGTTCTTGCAAAGTTTGAAGTTGCCCTTCTTTGGTAATTTCACAAGGTAACCCTTCTTCCAATCAGTAGTTTCCTTTCCTTCCTACCAGATGTCCTACAGTAGCGGCATCAGCATATCCGTTGAGGTCTTTAGGTAGTATTTCAGAGTTTGTGCAGGAATTCCGTTGGGGCCTTCTGCCTTCCTGACTTTTAGTAACTTCATACACTTCGAGACGTCTGTTTCTATTGGAAAACTAGTATACATTGGGAATTCTGTGACCACTGGTGGTGGTATTTCCTGATGAGCTGTAGGTGGTAATTGATTCAAAAGTTTTTTGAAGTGCTGAGCCCAGAATTTCCCCATGCTTCTTTCTGATAATTAGGCTCCATTCATTACTTTTCATTCATTTCATCTGTGTTAATCTGTTTTCAGATAGCCACCTGATTATCTCGCAAAGTGTTCTGAGGCCCCTCTTAGCTGAAGGCTGTCCTGCTTCAGTTGACAGTGTGTTGTAGAACTGTTTTTTGTCCTTCCTGGTAATATTCTTCAATTTTCAAAAGAATAGACACGGAACAAAGAGTACTCTTTCCGATAAATTCATCATCAGGCTCTACAGTTATATATACACATTATAGTGAATGAATGAATTAGTGTTATGAACAACATTAATGTTGCTGTTTAAATAACATCGAATCAATAATATTGATAAATTACAGCTGAACAGCATCAACATAAAATAAACTGAATGTCAGAAGAATTAGGAAAGCTAATAGTACAAATTCATGTGTTTATAGTCTATACTGAGGGCCAGGGCAGTAGTAGGGGCTGGACTTGTTTCTTTTGGACACAGAGCGCTGGTTGTTTGTTCTTCAATTCTTTATTGAGTGAACTGTGGATTGAATTCAGCTTCTTCTTACCATATTAGTTTGTTTATTAGGTTTATCACACACAGTGTGAAACAGTATTATTTACTGGATGACGTTTCCAACAAAATTTATTGTTCGTATTCATTTCATCAATTATAATCACACAACTTCGAAACTTGAGTTTTATAGTTCTCTTTGTTCTCTCCTATTTGTCGTCGTAGGGGTAGTAGAATTTTCCAGATGTCCGGGTGGAAAGGTGTTGAATCATTCCTATTACACGTGGTTGCAGTCAACTAACCAACTAGATAAGAAAAGCTAGAGAATAGTTCAGCTATAGCACTACATGCAATTACACACAACCATACAATGGGATGGGATAAAATGGCAGTTTTAAAAACTAATGTCACAGGGTGCAGGGAGAAATTGATAACGGAAGCTTTGTTTATCGAATCAACTACAAACACGTATAATAGGAATGATTCAACACCTGTCCACCCAGATATCTAGAAAATTCCAACTACCCCTATGACAAATACGAGAGAACAAAGAAAACTATAAATCTGAAGTTTCGAAGTCATGTGATTATAATTGATGAAATGATTATGAACAATAAGATTTTGTTCGAAACGTCATCCAGTAAATAATACTGTTTCACTGACTGTGTGTGATATACCTAATAAACAAACTAATATGGAATTACTTATTACCACAGTGCCCAAGTTTCTTCTTACGTTATCCATCTTCATAAGTTTCTTTACTTCTTCATTGATTTTACTTCATAATTTGGTACATGCAGATTAACTGCTGAATTGTTAGTATGATTCAAATTGTTGCTACAACATGGAAATTTTGGAAGTTATTTTATCAGGAAACCCGATGCATTTCATTCATCAATACATTTATAACATCATATTAATCACATCACCCACGTGATCAAATATGATAATATAGTCGTCGTCAGCTGATATTTATCGACCTCTAAGTTTAACGTGATCAATAAATAAATGAATTCTACTATATGTATATAATTATTCTCACACTTTTTATTATGCTACAAGAGGGTATATTTTCACCAGCAGAATGTATCTCTGTACTAGCTGCTATCAGTGATACAAGTAAACAACTTGAAGTGTTATACAATTCAAGTTTAAATAAAACAATTTATTTTTCTAAAAGACTTTCATCTAATCTACATGAGCTTAATAATATAACAAATAAAAATGCCTACTGTATTCAAGAAGAAGAAGAAGACGAAAAAAGTAAACGAAGTTTTTTACAAATAATTGAAAAGTTAATGAATTTGTTTAAATCACTTACTGATGAATTGAATGATTACGGGACTATAAATTGTTTAGAAAAATACTGTAATCAACAACAAGATGAATTAGATAAATTAGAAAATTTTGTTAATTCTGCTGAAGAAAATGAAAGACATTTAAATGAATTACAAAATGATTTACAAAAATTAGAAGTTTGTATGTGTAATAATACAGTAGAGTTTACAACAACCTTGACTTCATTAAAACATGAACTACAAGAATTGGAGGAAATTTCAAATATGATTGAACAATACAAAAAACATGATTATGATATGAGATTACAAAAAGAATTAGCTATTCAATCGGATGAAATTAAACAGTTAACTGATGAGTTAGAAAAGGTGAAATTGCAAACACAACAGCAGGCTAGAATATCAGAAGAAATTAATGCATGGTTATATTGTAATATTGCAAGATTGGAAAATGTTGCCGGCTATGCAGCTATCACTTATCAATCAGAATATATGACTGAAAAAATTAATGATATTGTTAATGAACTAGAGCAGAATAAAGCTATGCATGCTGAATTAGAAAGACAGCAATTAGAATATGAACAAATAATTACTGCTGATAAACGTGAAAAAGAGGCGAAACGTATTCGTGATGAATATGCGCAGAAATTTCTTATGTCAGTTTTACAAATACAAGCATGGTGGCGTACTATGATTGAGATTCGTGGAATAAGGTTACGGAAACGTAAGGGGAAGAGAAAAAATAAAAAGTAGGCAGTTTAGTCCCATGATAAGAATTGGATTACTAACTATCTAACAGTGACTGGTTTTACAGAAGAAAAATAATAATAACAGTAGTAACTGTAATACTTTGAAGTTCTCTTTGATAAACATTTAACAGTGATCTTTGCGACATATATGATTTCTTCCCCGTGACAAAAACATAATTAGTCATTGTTTTTGATAGTTAGACTGTGTTAGAGAATGAAGATAGTCTGGGTATGCTTCACGTGACGACTGGTTAAAAACTCAATGTTTTATCACTTAGGAAGCTATTCCACTTTCACCTCCATTCTCACTGACGTAATAATTTCCACACTTACCTTATCAGTCCTTGTTTTGTGTTACAGCATTTTATGAAAAATTAAGGTCGTCATTTGCACATTTTCCCCTTACTGTGCTTCTTTTGTCGTCTAAGTTGTATCACTCGGATCTTTCATTTCTACTCTTCGCCATTTATTCCAACCCTTCACTATTTAACATTCTTGCAAAAGAAATTACACACAATATACTACCTCCAAACTCGTCATTAGCACCCACCACACTCATTCCCTGTCTAAAGCTTTCGAGCGGAGATGCTCCGACTTTCTAAAAGCTACCGGGTAACATTCCTGTATCATCTCATGGTATAGGGCATGAGATATTACCTCCAACCAACTTCCATTTCTCTCTGGTCAAATCGAAGTTTTCTTAGCGTTCAATCCTAATTCATCATTCTGTTTGAGAAGCATGGTTTGCCCCGTATTTACCGTAGATTAATTTACTTCTAGTGTGTTAGTAATCACCTGTATCATTGTGATTAGGATAGGATCCGAATTTCGACTGTGGGCAGGTCCTAATGGTATTGTTCAAATGCATGTGCTCCGAATGTTGTATCAGTTAACTCAACTTCATCTTCTGGTTAAGATAAAAAGTCTACTGACAAATTCTGTTGCCGTGGAACATATAGGCACACCATCCACATCGACAGTTTCCCACTGATCAAATAAATAAGATCACCATTCATTCGAATGTCTCTTTAGACTTGAAATGGGTTGTTTTCATTTTTTGGAGATATAAAATGGAGCTAACAGTGTTGTAAAGCAGCAATATGGCTCCACATTTGTTCTAGGGACTAGTACAAGCGTTAATGTTCTGGTAACTAACTTAACCTTAAAATGAGGAAAAGGTAAAATGAAGTCACAGTTTTGAACCGCTTTCACTGACTAACTATCCTCATTCTAACTGCAAACATCTTATTGCTATTCATTTGCTGGTTCTTTTAAAACTGTCTTCTTTGCTTCCACATTTCTATTCACTGTACATATGATGTTATAATTTATAGAGAATTAATCTGAAGAACATTTGGTTCTCCAGCTGAGCTGATTTAGACTATCCCATCACCACCTGATTCAGTGATTTCAATAAGATACATATTCAAATGAAAGTACACACTGCAGTTTTAACTGTTTTATTCGTACATCACTATTCGTTTATAAAATGTTTTCGTGACTACATGAATGAATGAATGTTTTCGCTAAATAGCATATGGGTAAAATAAATCACAACTGCTTCATTTATAAATATTTATAAATAAGAAAGCATCCAGTTTTTCGAAGTTATGAATGAAAAAAGAAGTCTATAGAAGCAATCAGGTGTAGTGTACATTGAACCTTTGAACTTTTTGTTTGAACGCACTCACCCACTTTTGGCACTACTTCATCTTTTGATTTGTGACTCTCCTGTACATTTTTGGTTCGCTCTCTCGTTGTGCTTTCATTCAGCGCACTCTCCGAGCCTACTACAGTCAAGGCAGCAGATAAGTTGTATAACCTCTTATTTTATCAAATTTCATATCTCATTTGTGTAAAATATAACTCTGTTCCAGACACACTAGTCATCTCAAGTCTTTTTACCTTGATTCCGTTCGTGAATACTTGCACGTTAGGCAGAGTACAGCTAAGGTCATTAAGCGGTGAAGAAGTTTTGTAGGAGTGGTTATTTTGAGGTCTATATTAAGCCAAGTCTAACTCCTACACATGAATGACAAAGAATTTCATGCATGTGAAGTTCACCACAGACTTCCTGTCAACTTAGTGAATTAACAGTACAGAATAATTAAAAGGGAATGTCAGGTAATTGTTATTTAAAAATCTCACTTGCAAAGGCTAAAGAACATGAAGCTAGTAAAACAAGATACATGGTTTGATATGGTGAGCTTTACTATAATCTACTTTTTTTGCTAGACCTATCAAAGCTTGACATCTCCTCCAACTTTTGTTCTTATTGGTGAACTATAGTTGTATCAGTGAACCTTTCATAACACAGTCATTTTTTGATGGAATAAAGGAATATTTCACTTGTCTTGGGAAAATCTAAATATCATACAATTTGAAGTTTTGTCTCCAGTTAGCAAAATAAATTAAGACATAAGCACTGGAAACTTCTTATTGAGTTCACTTTGAGAAAAACCTCTTTATGATGTCAGTGTTATTAAGTGAACAGAACATAAAGCTTAAACAATTAGGGCAAAAATAAACAAGTCGAATCAATATCCCCAAAGATGTACGTTTAAAATGCAAAGAAAAGTTCCATGTAATTCAAATAAAATGACGACAGTTGTAAGTACTTTTAAGGTAGCATACTGGAAATTATTATTATTTTTTGTTCCCTTGGGTTCCTAGTGGAACATAGGGTTTCAACTACACCTGTCCACTTCCTTCTGCCTCCTGCTGTACTTTTCACCGGCATCCATGTTAATCCATACTGTTTCAACTCTTCTTCACACGATCTCTTCCATGTCACCCTTGGACGTCCCACTCGCCGTTTCCCTTTCGGGTTCCACTTGAGCGTTGACCTGACGCGTGATGTCATCCAGCGGCCTCCTCAGCGAGTGTCCAATCCATCTTCACTTTCTGCTGCATATTTGTTGAGCAATTGGTTCTTGTTTTGTTTGTTCCTATAGTTTCTTGTTTGTGATTCTTCCCGGCCATCTGATCTTGAGTATAGAGCGAAGACAGTTGTTGATAAAGGTCTGCAATCTGTTGGAAATATTCTTGGTGACTCGCCAAGTTTCTGATCCGTAAAGCAAAATTGACTTGACGTTTGTATTGAGAATCCGAATTTTGTTGTTGATGCTGAGTGACGAAGATCTCCAGATTGGTTTCAGGTTGATGAATGTGTTTCTCGCCTTCCCGATTCTCGATTTGACATCCTCGTCCGTTCCTCTTGTGGTTGAGACAATCCTCCCTAGATAAGTGAATGAAGTAACCTCTTTCAAATCCCTCCCGTTGATGGTGATTGGCGCTGGATGTTGCTGTTGTTGTTGGTTGGTTATTTTCATAACCTCCGTCCTGTTTATGTTCACCTGCGGTCCTGTCTTTGCTGCCAGCCTCTTCGACCAGTTTGTCGGTTTTCGCCTGTAAGTCTTCGATTTTGTGTGACATCAAACATAAATCATCCGCGAAATCTAGGTCTTCTAGGTTCTTCACGTCGGTCCAGGATATTCCTGTTTTCTCGTTTCCCACTGTCTGACGCATAATCCAGTCCACCACAGTTAGGAATATCATTGGTGATAATAAGTAGAAAGAGAAACTTCATATTTTAAATACTTCACAATAAATATTCGTGAACCAATGCAATATCTTTGATCCTCTTTTCTGGATCACTGTTAAGTGAGCTGAAGGCATTAGAACACAGGTGCATCTTCGAAATCTTTTATTTGCTCACTGACGTAGATAAATACCTCTAGTTTAAGAAAAACATTCACATCGACACAAATGTTTTATGGCAAATCTAGCGTAATTAAAAAATGTGTTTGATATATCACACAGTTATACAATAATTTTTTATTAACTGAATAAATTTCGAGCACAACTTATTGCTCATGTTTATTTTCTGTGTAGTCACTTTCAGATTTCATTTCTATAGTCCCATTATTTATAGCCCTCAGATCTCGTTAGTAGTAATACTTTCTGTGTTCAGAGTGCTGATGCTGTATGATTTTTATTGTAACTGTTAGCTGTAGATCTGACAAGATAAGACTCACTGACCTAATTCTACCTACACTTGAATATATTTTACCTATTAGAATTGCGAATTTGTCCCGTGTTATTTCGTAATCGTATATTTGCACTTTTATTACAGTAGCCACGTTTCTTCTATGTTAATCACTTCAAGGTCTCTCATTCAACACATCTCTAAATTCCTGTTTTTCCATGACCTAAGGGATCTAAGTAATTGACCCCACAGTCATTACATGGTACCTTATAGTCTGTTATTTTGTTTTGGTTACAGGATTTTGTCATAAGCTGACATTGGTTAGAGAACCATTGGAAAACCTAGGAGTACTGTACAGCTGTTTCGTCAGCCTAGTTTGGGACTCTATAGCAGTACGCATCCACCACGCGGGGTTCGAACCCGGGACCTTCTGTTTACAAGGCAAGCTACTGGGACCCGTTCTAATGGTCAACCCATGAATTCTAACTTCTGCCAATTCACGACTTAGCGCAACCACTGGCCAATGTCTTCGGCGAGTAATTGTCCCCACGCCCGACCTGCTGCACCCTACTGGTCACAACATCCCACTAGAGCCCCAAGTAACTACCTACCTGAATAGGGCCAGTCGCCAGTGAGCATCTCATTGATATTCAAGTATTGGTTTGTAGGGAGTTGATTGATTGGCTTAATGGTCTACGAGCTCGCTCGCCTTGCAACCAGAAGGTCCTGGGTTCGAACCTCCTGTGGTGGATGCGCACTGCTAAAGAGTCTCAAACTAGGCTGACGAAGCAGCTGTCCAGGTTTTCCAGTGATTCTCTAACCAATGTCAGTTCATGATGAAATCCTGTAACCAATCAATCAAATCCCTACAAACCAATACTTGGATATTATTTTATTTTGTCGAGTCACTGGGACCTTTTAGCCCACATAATTTGTACCTGATTGATTTTTTAAATCTTAATACCAGAATGATCCCCGTTCTGTTAACAATCTTATACAAGTCTTCTGAACTTATTGCTGTGTATTGTAGTAAATAATAGTTTTCTTAATGTTTCTTTCTTTCACATGAGTTTTTATGAACATCTCAATGAATTCTCACAGATATTAATTTACCTACTGTATCTTCTTCATTCATTTCTTCCCTTAGTTAGATATCACATGGTTCAGTACAGGATACTCACTATGTTGCTAAAATACTTAACTGAACTTATTTTTACTGGTAAAAAGCGAGATGAACCAAGTTCTATATATCCAGCATAGTGAGGTGGACTTTTTTTTTTACTGATACCGATAGATAAGCTTCATCCTTTTTCATTCTTTTTTACGGTCTTAATTTAATGATTCTCTTTGTTCATTTCATGAACTTGTAGTAATACATTTTATCTCTTGTATAATATGGTTTGTTTTCGAGGGAATTAGAGGCACACTGTGTCAACAAAGCGTCCAAAGTATCATCTAAATGCCTCCAACACAACTTTTGGGTGAAATTACTATCTGGTGTGACTGTAGATTTTGGTGATCCAAATAGTACTCCCTGTGTGTCTACACATTTTTCCCTGGAATCGGATGACAGATCATGTAAGGCATAATTAAAATCTTACAATGATTTCCTAGATGAAAAGCTTTATTCTGTCAATGGATTCAGGACCAGTAATTACTTCTATTCTAATTGATCTCATAATTCCTCAGGAATGGCTATGTTCTTATCATTTTGTTGTTGTGTCAGTGTAAATACAGAATAAGTTCGAAGTTTCTCAGCTGCCAGCATATACCGGAAACTTTTTTTTCTTTGTGAAGCTTCATTCTCACTTTAACTGGTTAGTCAGTCATTTTGTCGCCTCCAAAAAGAGTGAGACTCCATCGCCGATTTCATCATTTTTGTGTGGTATACTTTTCATAATCAGTTGACTGAAAATTTCAATTTGTATATATCCCGAGAGCAACTGTTCTAGCTTTTGTGGATATTCAAACTAGAATTTCAAAGGCTTTGTTGGTCGGCCTACCTTTAAATTCAGATCTTGGTTTCCCGATTGTATAACGTACGCTAATCATAAGTGTAACAGTCAAATATCAATAACCTACTGTATCATTAATATATAACACAGAGGGGTGACTTTTATCGGTTAATTGGGTTGGTTAGGCTAAAGACACTTGATGAGACACTCTCATCTTTTGAAACACTGTCAAGCTAAAGCTCTTCTACTAATTTAAGATCCCCTAGTCACTACTTCCTGGAACGTGGATTCTGAAGATTTCTTTATGTTTTGATTAGTCTGTTTCTAGTTCGGTTAGCTAAATATTTTCGGTCTATGAACATCAAGTGCAAATACCGTATTTCTGTTGTTTTGTGTTTCCTTATATGGCAGCCAACACCAGTATTTTTACTAACTTCACTCTGTACTACTGTAGTGACCCGTTTTATTACTCATAATCGTACTATACTTTCATTGTGTAATTGTACTTTGATTTGTTTATTACTCTAAATCTTGCATGTTAACAATTGATACCTTTTGCACTCGCTCGATTTTTGAATTGTTGATTGCTGCAATAATACACTATCGTATTCCTTCGCAAGTGCCTTTTGAATTACGTTGCGGATGTCGAGTAATCGCAACGTTAGGGCACAATGGTAAAAGCGAAGAAATACTAGAAGATACGTGTATTCTAGTTCAGTCAAAATGAAGCAGCAAAAAATTGGCGAGCCCGACATAGCTGATTGATGGACTACATCATTTCGAAGTATACACAGTGGAATAAATCATCTTTGCCATCGGATTAACTTTTATAACTTCATAACATTTGGATGTATAATTACTGATATTTCTGCTAAAAGTACCTCCGGACCTGGCGGCACAGCGACTGCTATCCCAGTTCACCCTGATACTCAAGCAGCTATAGCAGCTGGCTGTTATGCAACACCTCAATTCCAGTTCTCTGTCCTCAAGCTTCAGCATTGTCTACAGGTGTGCAAACACTTACAATGGTCTGCAACTCCATTTACTCAAGCCGGTCCTACAACTGTTCAATTACAACAGTTTACCCAATCACCTCAACAACAACAGATTCAAGCACAAGCTCATCAGTTACAACCAGCTCAACAGCCAACTTATCTCCAACAACATCAGCAACAACCAACAATGATGGCAACTGACGTCCCTGTCAGTGGTCAACCTGGTACTGTAGCTGCATGCTCCGCTGCTACTCCCCAGTTTATCACTCTGGCACCAGGAGCTCCATTGAAAGTCATGACTGTTGGTCCTAGCGGTCAGCTGATTCAAACCACTGGTTTACCACAGCATGTGCCAACTGCTCTTGTTGGAATGGCTATCAATCAACTAACTTCTACTCTCCAACCTCAGCAAACATCAATTCAAGTTACTCCTCAACGCCGAGTAACAACACCCCAGCAACAACAACATGCTGACGGATGTTCACTTTCAACCGTATCAGCAGCAGCAGCTACTGCTGCACTCTTCTCTGGCACAGCCATCTCTTCTTGTACAATTCCACTTGTACAACCAGCTTTCATGGAAACAGGTAACTGAATGTTTACCCAAGTCATTCCCATACTTCCTTATTACTATACTATTAACTGCATGTAAGATATAAATCTATTCAGTAACTCTTTACAATAAAAACCTCATTATTATTCTAATTATAATTTTTCTGCTTTTATTGTTACATGTTGCACAACTTTCTAAACATTTTAGTTCGTTTCAAAGTTGTTAACAATTTCGAATATATACAGTTATAATCGAACCTCAGAAAACTAAAAAGCCTCAATTCGGTTTTCATATTTTTTTTGTCCTTGTAATTTACAATATCATTCCGAATACAGGTAAACTTGATTTACCTGCATTCTACGGAGGGGCTATTGTAGTGACCCGTTTTATTACTCATAATCGTACTATACTTTCATTGTGTAATTGTACTTTCATTTATTTATTACTCTAAATCTTGCATGTTAACAATTGATACCTTTTGCACTCGCTCGATTTTTGAATTGTTGATTGCTGCAATAATACACTATCGTATTCCTTCGCAAGTGCCTTTTGAATTACGTTGCGGATGTCGAGTAATCGCAACGTTAGGGCACAATGGTAAAAGCGAAGAAATACTAGAAGATACGTGTATTCTAGTTCAGTCAAAATGAAGCAGCACTACCAGAAATGAAAACTTAAATTCATCAGATCGAACACTGTATCGATCTGACTAGTCTCTTTTTGCCTAATATTGCACAAAAGTTGTTCAAGTTCTCAGAAGCCTCTCACACCAAACAAATGTTACAAATCCATGATAAGGATTCTTAGAAGTCACTCGTGCATTTAATTAAACAGGCAGGCCAATTCACACATGTACACTAAAAAAGTGCGTAACCCTGAGAACTTAAAAAATCAACCAGTAGAATCGTTAAGACGAGGGTGTAAGGGACATAGCGACTACGTATGTTTATACGCGCAATTAAAAAGGACAGAACAAATACTAACATGTATGCGTGGTCCACGGTTGTGTCCTTTTCAATGTCACATAACAACCACTATTTTCATTGGATTCCTTATTTTTCAGTGAACCTATGATTTGATATGTTTTTTGGCCACCACAAGTTTGGGGTTTTCCATGACACCAGGTAAATGAAAGAGATCCTGTATTGTTTACCTTCTGGTTTGAAATAAATGATATTTCACCAAATAAATGAGCGATGATCGCTCCAGGAAATTATTATGCCTTAACACAAGTGTCCCAAAATGCATGTTTTGTTTAGAAAGATGGCTTTATACAGTTCCTGTTAAAATTTTGGAAAAGTGAAACATTGTGCATATCCGTTGTTCTAATTAACATATTTATCTAAGCGATGCTTCGCGTTTAAGTAGCTTCATATAACTCAATATCGTAATGAATCAGGTCTGGAAGGGGAATGAGCCAGTTTAAAAGAGGGTATCCGGTGGCTCTTACCAGCCTACCATGCTTCCTCTCGTGAACTTGAGTGTTCCTCTTGTATGGCGACTTTTATTAGTATTATTGATCAGTCATCTGTGTTCTGCTTCTCATTTATTGTTTGCTATTTGTGTGTTTGATCCTTAATTGTCTAAACATCCCATTAGAAAGTTTTTGTTCACTCATGATCTTCTCCGTCTCGTGATAGATTGTTTGTCATACTAATTATTTGGCTGCCTACTCTAAAAATTACAAGAAACTCTCAGCCTCGTCTAGAGGAGACTCAACAGTCCATTTGGCAAAGACCTACAGCGGAGTAAATGCCAGTGAAACATACCATGGGGATTGTATCTCTGAATTACTTTGTTAAATTTGTGAAAAGTGGACTTGATCCTTTCCAAAAGTAACGAAATTCTCTCATAACTCACTATCCTTAATAATTGTAATTTACTGTTTAAGTAACTTTTATCACTTCGTGATTTTCTTTGATACTTCAAATAATTTCTAAGTTTACTTTATAGTCCCACATATATACTGTTGTAGAGCTCGGTAATTCCCCAGAATTATTAGCCACAGCATTCATCACTGAACATTGGATGATGACCCTCACTATTTTAGTCGATTTGTTTAGCTGAAGGCTTCTAGTCAGGCATCCACGCCGTTTGGCACGCTATTATAATACGTTCGTTCGTTCTTTAGTGCACGATCCCTAGCCAGTTAGGCAATCATCTAGCATTCCGCTTTCGGTCCTGAAATATAATTCGCAATTTGGACGGCCAATCCTAGCGTTAATTATATAATTATATATTTATTCCTGTTTATGCAGGAACATACCAATTGTACAGCCATGGATAAGTTATTATATAAATTACACATGTTTCGATGTATGTTGAATTTACAGTTTGTTTGTTCTTTCTGACATTAGAGTCAGTCGGAACAGTCTGAAAAATAGTCTGTCTGTGTAACACATAAAGCGATATTGAAATATTGTCCTTGCATTAACAAAAACTCCAGACATCAGATGAATGTAATACAAATATCTGGGAAAAATAAAGCTTGAAGTCAATTCTCCTATATAACTTTGTTGTGAACAGCATCCTTGAGTTAAAGTTTATTGATGTACTATGTTGATATCAGTGATATATTTATTCCATTTTTTAAGCAGTCTTATTGTAGTTTTATAGCAGAAAAGAAATTTGATCTTGGAGACCAAAACTAGATAACGTCATGTTGGATTGTTTTACTGCATGGAATGGAATGGGGCCGATGTCGATTCCAGAACTCTCCATTGGCGCCATTTGTGTCTGCATGACAGACTGTAAACACGTAAGTTGAGTAATACATTGAAAACTGTTTGAAAACCAGTTGCTTCTTTATTTCAGATCATGAATACTCCTTGTACAGAATGTTGGCCAGCGTCTTCAAGTGGTAGCATGGGATCGTTCATGGAATTTGAGTGGTTATGAGTCCAGCTTCATTTCAGTCTAAATGTGGGGTTGTTCGACCTCGACCAGAAGGTAAATAGAAGAGTAGGTGCAGCAGGAGAATACCAGAAAGAGAAAGTATGTGAACATGAAAAGAACACTGATGTTTTATGCATATATAAATGTTTATGTCGACTATATATCACAGTATAGTAAACATTTACCTACATTGTAGTTGTGTTTTCATGCATTTATGCGAAGTCTTAGAGCTTATTTAGTGTCATAATATATATTAATGAGTTTAAGCGTTATAGTGTTCTAATAACTGATGCTTTTTAGAAATAAGTGGTGTGGTCTGATTGGCATAGTCATTGGGATGAAACAGTTTATATAGCAAGCGTTTGAAGGTTATAATAGAGTGACAGGTCCTTATTTCTAAGGGCAAACTGTTCCAGATCTTAAAAAACATGACTCTGAAGGAGTTTGCATGGAGCGCTCTTTTATGGCTTTTCCTAGATACTGTGCACGTTTGGTTACGAAGGTTGTAAGAGCCTTGAGGTGAGAACCGTATCTCTTTACTGTCTGAGAATGATATTTTATGCGGGGCTTTAAGGAAGGATATTAGATTAATGCTGAGTCGTCTCATTCAGAGAGGGTTGATACCTAGAGTTTATATTCATTTTACATTGTATTTTAGCAAGCATGCATATTTATTTCTACTAAGTCTTTGTTTTGCATTTACGCGACTATTTTATTTATAGATTTTAGAGTAATTAAAGTATTTAAGCGCGTTTTTTCGGTGCTGTAGTAAACTAATAATTGATTCGTTCTAGGAATAAAAAGTTTATTAATATAATCTGTAAGGTGAAACAGTCTGTACAGAGAGCGTTTGAAACTTATAACCGAAGAACTAGTTCTGACATCTATGGGCAGGCTATTCCATATTTTAGAATACATCACTGTGAAGTTTTCACGGAGTGATGACTTAAAAACTTGAGTTGTCACTGTGCAAGTTTGTTTACGCAGATCATAAGAGCCTTCTTGTGCGAATTGTATGTCCCTGTTGCCTGAGAATGCTACTTTGGGCTGGACTTATCCGGCATGTTGGTTGAAATTTCGCTCGGCAAATTGTTTTTGTCAATAATTTTTAATAAAATTTTGTTCTATGTTTTCTGAATTGATAGGAATTCTCATTTCCTGGCTAGTTATGTTGGTGTCCGCGTCATTTAATCTTGCTGCGACACACTTAGCATATTGGTTGTAATGATTAGTGTTTCATGCTGAATGCGTCAAAACATCTCTACAATAAAGAAGATGGGGTAGTCGGGGGGTAATGTCATCTACACAAATAGTTTATTTCTTGTAGAAGCTGCAGCTGTCGACATAGGGTCATTCAATGACGACTACGTCAAAATGTGGCTATTTTCTTGGGAAGAACAGTACTATTTTACAAAAGAATGCTATCAGTACATGGTAATCACCTATAAATGCCAACAGAACGTAAAACCAATGTGTAAACGAACGGCTACGGAACTGCAATCCAACATAACCGACTAACATGAAAGAAAATGATCTTTGAGCGTCTCACTCCATCAATGACCTTGAGCATGCGGGATAATTTCAGCCCTACTTTGTGAAGGACCTTAAAGAAGATTATTGGATTTATAATAAGTCGTCTTGTCCAAAATGGGTCAAGTTTTAGGATCATGCACCGTGAGATGTAGTTTTTCTTACAGTCGTAGCCAAGTAGTTTGGAGGTGAAGTAACGTTGAATACTTTCCATCCTCAGCTTGTCACGTGTGCGAGTACTGCTGATAATAAATGGAGAGTATTCTAGTAGTGGCCTCACACAGGTTTTTTACAGAATTAGGTTTGCTTCATTGTCACGAAAGTTCTTGAGTATGCATCCTAAGAGCATCCTCGATTTTCGAGTCTGTGATGCCACTTGCTCAGAGAATGTCAGGTCACTAGAGTACGTTAGGTTTAAGTCAACGACACTTCGGAATATGGTTAGGTTAGCAGATTGAAACGTTGATTTCAAGTCAATTGAGGGTACGCCGAGGCAGATCCAGCCACATTTTTTAAGGTTATATTGTAGATTCCATCAAGGCGACCAAGCAGTCACTTTAGCTGATCCCATCTGCACAACATTCTCGAAGTGTCCTAGGTCATCACATTGGAGTGTATAAGCTACTTTTAGGTCATCTGCAAAGATGAATGGTTTCCCGTGTGTGTAGTGTAAATAGGAGGGGTCCAATGACACTACCTTGTACTACACTGGGTTTCGAAGTTATAGATCCGAGTTTAACTATTTGGGACCTATTGCTATGGAATGATTTAAGCCATCCTAATAATGGGTCACGTATTCCTAAGGATTTCAGCTTATATGTTGGCAGTAAATAGTCAACACGGTCAAATGCCTTAGAAATGTCAAAGTATATGACAAGTACTGGTTGCCGTCTGTCACGACTGCTGGTTCTGCTTTGCCTTTGAACAACGCAGAACGAATACCATAGAAGTTGTGTGTATTAGAACTTGCGTTGGCATACTTCGTACTATCCGTAAAATTCAACACGCTCAGCCTCTAAACTGGTTGGCCCTACCGCGAACTTCATCTTTGAAAAATACGCAGACAAATCCTGTGAGTCCGTTCCACTTTGTAGTTGTTCCTGTGCTATTTTTTAACTGTATGTTTTTTTCCAATAAGTGATCCTACCCGTAAGGCCATCCGTATTCAATCAACTACCAAAATTATTCGGCTCATGCCATTTCAGCCAGATAACGTAGAGTCATGGTTCCAGATATCCAAGTGTTATTTCAGGGAACATGGGATTGTAGTACCCCTATACCAACTATAAACATACGTTTTTAATCTAATTTGCATACTCATATTATATGTTTACACATACGGATTTTATATGTACTTCGTAAACATTTGTCAATTTACTGTTGAACGTTACCTGGATACAATTTCGAAATTTGACTACAGCTATAATACACGATTACACTCTTCACAAGTGCCTTCTGATTTTACGTTGTGGGCGTCGAGTAGCCACAACGTCTGCGCACATTGATAAGCGTGAAGAAGTACTAGAAAATACGTGTACGCCAATTTAGTCAAATAGAACACGCAACAGGATCACTGGTCAAAGTTCACAGTTCCTCGCAGTTGTCCACGCCCTACCACGGGAATTTAGCAAGTGCGTAACTGTGTATACGTAAATCCCAGAGGTGAGTAACCTGTATGAGGTGTGTAAAGCAGCCCTCCTAAGAAAAAACGAACTCACGGATCGACAGCGTCTTGACGAATTATTTCGCAACGTGGAGTTAGGTGATTAGTCGGCTGTGAACATGCTAACGGGAATGACAGAAGTTATCGGCCAACGTCAGTTCGATGAGGTACTTTTCGGAGAACTGTCCTTATCCCAACTGTCATAATCAGTACAGGATGTGCTAGTGGCACTTCAAGATGTTATTATAGACGACCCAGCTACTTCTACTCATAAAATTCTGGAAGTAACAAAACTGTTGATCACTGAAATACACTAAATTATGAAACAGATTTCGAGTAGGGACATTTCAGTTATATGGTTATGTGACTCTGTCCAGAAACTACTTAGGTCAAACAAGCCCCGTAATCCTAACGGCGAAACCCACGTGGTCCGTCAAATTCCTGACCGCGTTCACTTAAAAACCCTCACTGGTGTTGGTATCACACCTATGGTCAAGAAGCGAAATGTTGCCGAAAACCTTGTAATTTTGGCAGTGACTCGAAGACTATGGAAAACTATCCTGCTAGCACACGTTAACAGCAACCACTGCCGGTGGCAGTATTCGCCCACTTTACATCCCTGATGTAGTCAACCACAACCAATACCTAGACGACACAGGCGCTGAATTCAGCTTCCTTCCTGCTACAGCAGCAGGTTGGCAGAAGGAACCTACCTTCAACCTACAGGCTGCAAATGGAAAACCAATTGCAACCTTTGGTAGAAAATACATCTGTCTGAACGCAGGTTAACGCCAACCTGTCTAGTAGATTTTCTTTCTCGCTGACGTCACAATGCCCATCATTGACACGAACTTATTTAACCATCACAATCTACTCGCAGATGTCCAAAGCAAACGACTGACAGATGTACCACAAAGCTGCCTATCAAAGACGTCAACAACGTAGGTCATAGCTTGTCACTCGTTAAGAAGAAGGTAATCTTCGATCCAACTTTCCAGCCGATTGTTGACAAGTACACAAAACCTAATTTCCCGTCCAACGATCCACCGCGCAAAACCAGCAATTTTATGCATCACATCACAAGTTCAGGACAACCCATGACATCTAAGGCACGACGACTTGCTCCTGACAAACTATGACTGACTAGAAATGAGCTCGACCGTATGCTGACCCTTGGCATCGTTCGGCCATCGAGTAGTCCAAGAGCATCCTCACTTTATATGGTACCGAAAAGAGATATCAACGATTCGTGACCCACTGGTGACTACCGGCGGGTGAACGCCAAAATGAACCCTGATTGCTACCCTTTGCCTATCAGACACGACTTGACGCAAGATTATCTGGTGCAACCATATTGTCGAAAAAAGAATTGGTTAAACCGTAAGACCAAATACCGATGGCAACAGAAAATACTTCGAAAATGGCTATCATTACGATTTTCGAACTTTTTGAATTTCTACGTATGCCATTTGGCCTCCGCAACGCGGCAAAAACATTCCAAAGCCTCAATGATGAAGTATTTCGTGGTCCCGACAACACTGTGGCAGATGCCTTCTCGCGAATTTGTTCCCTCACTCAAATAGATAGCATAAACACTATGAGACTGGCTCGTCTTGAAAAAGAAGATACCGAGCTTCAACATAAGTTTTCGAAAACAACACTGCGATTAGCCGAGAAACCCTTAGATATGGGAAGAGATACTATTCTCTGCGACATTTTCACTAGTACTCCTCGCCTCATCGTGCCTAAGAGTTATCTCCACAACTTCTTGAATACATTGCATGGCTTATCCCACCCAGGTATTCGAACTACCGTCAGGCTCGTAACTAGTCGGTTTCGTTGGCCTGGTATCAATAAAGAAGTAAGGGAATGGACACACACGTGCTTAGCTTGCCAAAAGTGCAAGGTGGTGAGACACACCAAAAGCCCTCTTGGTACCTTTCTTATCCCTGATGCTCGTTTCAAACACGTTCACGTAGATTTGGTTGGACCCCATCCAGAATCTCACGGATATACCTATATGTTAACCTGCATCGATCGTTTCAGACGATGACCTGAAGCAGTGCCCGTCAAAGATGTATCTGCTGAAACAGTCACACGCATCTCTGTCGAACGATGGATAGCAAACTTTGGATGCCCATCCTCTAAAAGAACTGATCGCGCGGTAATTCGATAGCGTCTTATTCTTCGCCCTGACTAAAATCATATTTCGTATGCATTTTAGAGGAACAGCCTAAAATCTTCAAGCTAATCGTTTGGTAGGAGGCTTACACCGACAGTTGGAGGCTGTGTTATCAGCTACAAACTCTGTACATTGGACTGAATCACTACCGTTAGTTCTCCTAGGCATATGAAATGCATTGAAAACTGATGCTGGTTGTACTGCTGCTGGTTCAACATTACGACTGCCAAGTGAGTGTGATTCTTTGTGACTATGTACGTCGCCCTCTGAAACCCCCATAGGACGGATCACATAAGGTCATTAAACGTACGTCCTTGACAAAAAGGCCGCGAAGATTCTGCTAGCATTGGTCGTCTGAAGCCGGCCTGCTTAGAAGGCTACCTCACGATCGTAGAACTAAGCGTTCCCAATAATTCACAAGTAGATGAATTTCTGTTAGTCCTCGAAGAAATCACTAGCACACAGAAGCCCATCGAACCTTCTATCGAGATCCCAAAGAAAACGCGTTCTGGATGAAACGTGAGATTGCCAGAATATCTTCACGCCTATCGCACATAACTAAACGATGCAACTCATCCAATTTCTGTTCGCTTGTGGTACATTTCTGTCTCTTGGATACATCGATTTTTTCACTTTACAAATTTATCTCATTTAAATAATACTTATCCATGCCTGTAAAGTTGGTGTGTCCTACATAGATAAGAATAAATATATTATTATTAACTTTAAGGAGGATTAACAACCTGATCGTAGTCGTCTGCTACTTTCTTCATTTGGTTTTTATACTTGCTGGCGACCTCGTCTAAAATGCCTGTCGGTACTTATTGGTAGAATTGAATGCAACTTTCTATCAGGGCAATCTTTTACGCTGATTGAATAGAGGACACTGTAGTGGTAGAGCACAGCGGTATTTGCCAGAACTAATTATTTCGCTAGACCTTATACAGTGACAGCTAAGAGAGAAACCCCGCACCACAACTTACACTATAAGAGTTACTCGTATTCTGTCTCTTTTGCTTTCCTGTACTGTTAGGCTTACCTCAAGTGGCTGGATGAAAGTAGTCGTTCATACCATGAATTTCGTTGATTTAACTAGTGAATGCATAAACAGACTGACACAGAAATAACAATTTTTAAGAGGAGCAGTATCTTGCCGGGATCCAGCAGACTAAGAGATAGGAGGGTGGCGACTGCTATTCATATTAAAACTGTCATGTAGTTCACAGAACTGTTCATTATATATGTCACAAAACAGTGCTCAAGCTAAAATTGTACATGTCAAATATGATCATGCCTGTGCAAACTGTACTTCAATCATATAAATGCTTAGTTTATGTGAACAAGATGTTATTAATACTCTTAGGTGACCACCGACTGAAACCACGCACCACGCAAGCCCACGGCTGGGACTCTATTAGAAAGTAATAAATTGGACTACCGAGAGTGAAACGGAGATCATATGCGGAGACAGTGACAGCTTGTGGAGAATGGCGAATCCAGCTGAAAGATCTTCTGAAGATAGATTGAAATAGTGATCTGCCACTGAAACCCTATGCTCTGTTAAGAGAACCAGGGAATAGTAACATTTTCAAGTCAAGGTTTGCAGGGTTTCCAATGACCTCAAGTTTGATCTCAATATGTCCAGTTTTCCTGGCTTTACAGTGGTTCGCTAACTGAAGTCAGTCTGTAGTCATACTTTGAATAGCAAAGTGGTTTCACAGCGACCCCCACTTCGTATTTACATTACTGTATACGTTGTGTCACTATTCAAGACTCTTGCGATAAACACAATACCTAACTTATAAATTCTTGTCTTTAGCAGAAATCGCGCTATTCCATGTCCAGATTTTAGCTTTACAGTTCAAAAACTCATTTTTTGGTAAAGCAAATATAAATGGGATTGCCAGAAGACACCAATTGAGTGTCGTTCAGCCACTGCTTTATTCATAAAATGCCCACATAGTCACTTTTGACTTCATACATCCGGGTTTAACAAAACAGACAAGATGAAGGACTTGAAAATTCACTAAATTCGTCGACAGTGTAAATTATCCAAACACCAGAATCCATGAATCACAATTAATCCCAGCAAAGGCCAATGAAAGAAGAACAAAACAGTAGAAGAAATTGGCTGAAACCACCTTCAAAGTCATTAACTGCTTTACGGTTACTTGACTATTATTTGTGGAGTCTGGAACAGTGAAATTGTACAGTTTTTGTTAGATGTTAAAGCGGAAATGTTGCACATAACTTTTGTTTAATATCGATTCATTGTAAAATATACTTAACTTCGGAGTACAATCTAAGATACAATGAGCTGCACGACACTTCGTCTTCTAACTGATTCACACTGTCTACCTGCTTCACCACAAACCTTGTTGTATTCTTTGGATATTGCAAGAATCTGTAATCCTCATCCGAAGACTATTCCACAACCGGTGCACAGCTACTACTAGAAGACACGACTCTAGCATTGGACGCTTCTGTTAATAATTTGTAGCAGTGGACTTTAACGGTATGACCAACTAACCATTGATTTCCATAACTCGTTAACTGTATTGTTTATAATATACCGTTAATATGTTTTTATTCTAATATTTGTTACGTAGCCCAGCCCTATTATGTCCATTACACATATTTCCAGTCTACATATGTTGGGGAAATTTTGCAGCCAACAAAATTGAGATAAAGATCCTACCGCTTTCAGATGGACTAGTCTTATGTTCGCAATCGGTAGAAAGTGGCGATTATTCAGGCTGGTGTGATTTCGTTATAACCAATGTGTCTAAATGAAACTTTAGATGTAGTTTGAATTAATAGGAAGAAACATTTTCAATCAGAAGAAGTTCACTAGCTTTTTGGTAACATGGCAACGCCAGTATCTTCAGGGTGAACAATTTGTCATCTCATATGGAATGGGAAAATAGGATGTGGCAAAATAGAAGTGTCTGTAAGGTGATAAGAAAAATATAAGACTAAACTCAAAAGAACTCGAGACTCAATATCTCATTATACAGCTTTATGTACTCGTATAGATTGATGAAGTAGTGATGCTACGAAGTGGGTATTGCACTTGAGTGTCATGGAAGCATATGATTTATGAACTTAGGAAAACTCGAATTGGTGATACAAGTTGTAGGCGCAGGCAGAATCATAACAAATATTTGAAGTAACTTGACGTTGGTAGACTAAAACGTGCTGTACCTTTATATTGCTTTTTAGTTCACTTGTTGACCTTCCTGTTCACTGTCACATTTAATGACACTTTAATAATTAGTAGTACTTTCTAAGTCACTTGTTTTAAAGTACGCTCCGGGGTACTTTGGCACTTCTAGATTGCGCGGTATTTTTGTAGCTGTTTGCATATATCACGCGGAGACGTAGATTAAACCACGTTTTCGGAATTGTTCATTATAGTAAGATTTATTCTTCTAAAAGAATGTGTAAATAAGTTTAATAGAATACTTTCCTCACTACACAGTGGCATTCACTTTTATTCTTGAAGAGTTCCTTAGACTCCTCAGCCTCAGAAGCTATGTATATATATATATATACTGAATGTTCGAACATACAGTATCATATCTATTTGTTGATATCTATGCAAATTCGTCTTCACACCTCAGCTGCCCTCCACCATCCATATAGTAAATATTGGCTGTTAATCATGTCGATGAATGTGTGTAAACATTGATGAATGCAGGGTCAATCAAGCCCAAACAAGAGAAACTGGGACTATTTTTCTTTTTTGGTAATTAGAGAAAGTCCTCGGGTAGAATCACCAGTCTAATGGCCCTCTGAGGGGAAATTCGGGGATGAGTTTAGGGAAGCCTGGGGGGGGGTTCACGGGAAAATGTATTCACCCTAAATTTCTGCATTAATTTGCCCACAAATTTCCCCCAGTAAAACCCGAAATCGTTGCCAATTCTTTTATGGGGAAAGTTTACATAGTATGGATATCTAAGCAGACATCAAATTAGTGAAAATGGGGTTTCCCTTGGTGACAGTTTTGAGAAGTACTATTACAAATGTCAATATACAGTGTGTCAATGAATCGATAATTATAGATTCAGTTCCTGATTATATCATCCTTCTTATAAAAGACACTACGCTGTTCCGAACTGTGTCAGTCCTTCCAGTATTTATCTCTGTAAAGACCTTATATTTCCCTGAAAATATTACGATGATGTTGATACTACTTGATAGGGTTAAGGAGTTTCAGTCGATGACCACTCTGTCTAAATTCCGCACGTGTATTTTTGACCGCCATCTTAGCACCTTTATGTTATGACCTCGTAAAGTTATCTAGGAGGAGAGAAAAGATTGGAAATATCAACACGCAAGTGGCTTCTTGGTGTATGCCAAAATTAAGCCACCTCTCCTCTTTCGGTATGATAATGAGAAGAGGTTCAAACAATTCATCCATCTGCCTTCCCTTCGTGTTCTTTCCAAGACTCAAGCCTCCTTCTTGAAACACAGACTAACCGCTTGTATGCAATATCCTAGGTGAAGCCTGATATGTTGCGTAGAGTACTCTAAACAGACTCATCTAAGCGTTTAAAAACCCTTCAAAGTGCCCATAGCAATCGATAAGTCCTAGCTTATACTGTATCACAATATACAGTCGTTTTCAAATGATGACTGACAATAATTCCTAAATCGTCTTATCCTTAACATCAGACAGTTCCGCATCCCCCAGTGAGTACGACTTTTAAGAACTCTGAGCTAGATGCATTATCACTTTTTTTCTGGAATCAATTTTAGAACTCCGGAGGTTAGACCATCCAGTCAGTTTATCTGGGTCACCTCGTAAGACTTACCCGTCATCACTACTACTTACGGTTTTCCAAATCTTAATATTGTCTACCAATAATGATAGAGATTAGGTGGGGACTTTTGGAAGTTCGTTTGCGTAAAATGGGAATGCTACGGTGCCCAAAAGAGAACCTTGTAATGCCCCGCTCAAGTGGCTTGCACCCTAGCAGCACACCATTAACCATTACCTTTTACCTTGTACCAAGTAGGTAGTCCCTGTTCCAATTACACTAGCATTGGTCTAATCCTAACCCCTTTTTTGGTAAACTTTACCGAATGTTATTTATAGTCTTAATTATTTAATATTATAGTAATATTTTTATTCTTCCTAATAAAACAGAAGGAATTAGTAGCGCATATTCATTTGACTTTTTTCTATGCAGTCGTTTTTAGCTAGCTTTCATTTTCCTTGCACACAGTTTGCTCTATGTCAAATTCAGACGCCCAACACCTCGTTTTTCATTTGGGTTCTGTGCTACTACCTATCACGTGATGTAATTCAACAGCCACCTTACAGTATATGGAATCCATATCCATTTCCGTCAGCATATTGGTTTAGCAATAGGCTCATGCTAGAGTTCCCTTTTGTGGAGTGTAACAGATGTCCACACTTATTTTGGAGTAATAAACTGTCTTCCTCTCCCCAACCAGATTCAGTCTTCCGAACTCAGTGAGCAGAAATCTTAGAATGTACGGTATGTGCTTCTCCCCTGAGAAATGTAAAATATGGCTACAGGACTGGTCCAAACCGACTCCTTGTTTTAAAACAGGAAGTGAAGTAGCAGAGCTGACGAAGTCTTGACATGGATACAAAATGCTCATGTGGCATTTGCCTACCTATGTCATTTCTGGCGTAGACGTCATATCCGATAATCGATGAAAGTACGCGTGTACTGTACGGCAGTTCCCCTATCATTCTTTAAGGCTGTGAAACATGGACACTGAAAGTCAAAGATATGCAAAGGCTAGCTGTCTTTAATCAGAAAAGTTTCCAGGTTGAGTGGTGTAATATGAGATTAGAGATCTATGAGGCTTGGAGATACATCGATTGAGGCAATTAAGATACGGGTTACACGCTCAGCCAAAGCTTTCCTCGTCGACTACTGGCACGGTGATATGAGGGAATTCGTTCGCTTTTGTTTCCGGTTATTTGTTCGTTCCAATCTTACCCTTGAAACACAGTTCTGTCGCATTCAACTCTGCCACTTTGTGGTGCATTGTTTAGGTACCTGCATGTCAATTAGTGTTCCTCGTGTTTGAGTACCGTCTTGTACTGCTAATTTTTGACAGGCAAATATTGTCACTAACCCCTGCTCATTATTAACTGCTTAACACACGTGTTTTTTCCTTCACGTTCCCCAGTGGAACATAGGGCTTCAAGCTAGTGGCTTGAAGTTTCTGTAGCAGTGGTGATTATTTTTACAGGATGGGGTTCCTAGCCTCATGCCCAACCTCTCTTCTTCACCAGCATTATTTCTGGCTTAGCGAGGTAAAGGAGTGCGTCGGCCGGGGATCGAACCCCGGACCATGTGCATTGTCGGCGAGCGTCCTAACCGCTATACCACCGACGCACACACGTGTGATATCATATTTCGTTTAATGAGCCCTGATGCCCATGTGTTAGTCTTGCGATGAATTGTGTTACTTTTTGTTCTCCTGAATGATACAATACTATTTTAGATTAGATTTTTTCATACCTATTTTCCTCGCATGTATCGGAGAAACGTTTTCCTAAAAATTACTTTACAATGTTGTTTTTCTCGTTATCTCAAATGAAATGTAAAAATGAGTTTTCTTCACTTATTATTTGCTACCTAGCTACGGATGTAACTTCATCGGTTGAAAATGCAACCAAGTGATAGCCAAGGACATTTAATTCCCAAGTAAGATATTTAAGCAGTTTGATATTTCAGGTCATCAAACCATGCATGGGCTTTCCCGGTGGTTATAACTATTGTATCCGCCCTCGGTGGCTTTCTTTTTGGTTATGATACTGGTGTCATATCCGGTGCCATGATTCAACTGAGAGAATATTTCAATCTATCGTATCAGTACCAAGAAATAATTGTTTGTACTATTACACTGTATATTTATTATAAGTTGTAGGTCAGTATATCATTATTTGCTGCTGCGATAGCATGTCCAGTTAGTGCTTTTCTCAGCGATCGTATTGGTCGCAAAGCTGTTATATTAATAGCAAGTGTCGTATTTACTGTTGGAGCAGTAGTGATGGGAGCCTCATATAGTAAGATTTGTTTGCTAGTTGGTCGTTTGATAGTTGGACTGGGAATTGGTGAGCATATCTTAAGATCAGATGAATAATATTTTTGTTTGTAGGAATGGCGTCAATGTCAGTCCCTGTATATATTGCAGAAATAGCGCCTAACCATATGCGCGGAGCATTGGTAACGCTGAACACAGTGTTTATTACAGCTGGACAAGTAATCGCAGCAATTGTTGATGCTATCTTTATTTCTGATGAAGTCAATGGGTGGAGGTAGGTTGTTTCAATTAGGTCATAAATTTATATAATCTTTATATGATGTACTCATGATATCTCCTCAAACATGGATTAGATTGATGAGATACTTAAGGGACGAAAGTTTGAAAGTTTCATCGTGGAATATTATTTTGAATATTGATCGATTTCTTATTTATTTCTTACGCAGTTTATTACAATTGCTTGGATATTAAGGCTAACTAATGAGTCAGTATCCTGTTGGCATAAATGTCTCCTGAACAGATAGATAAGTATTCACTTTTATCAGGTGCTCATTTCTGTTCAGCCATACAAATTTCCCACCATTGTAGTAATGCTTCAACTAACCAATTGTTTGAATAACCAATTAGACTTCGAATTTTGTAATGAACCTTTGGTTATTTCTATTTACAAAGGTATATGTTAGGGATTGGAGGCGTTCCGTCATTTATTCAACTATTTGCATTTATTTTTATGCCTGAGAGCCCTCGTTGGTTGGTCCAGCGTGGTCAAATTTCAAAAGCTCGTGCTACTCTCCAGCGTATCTACGGAGCATCTGCTGCGACACCACAAATAGAAAGTGAAATTCAAAGAATGATCGAAGCTTCATCCAAGGTTCAAGTCTGTGAAACCCCTCAAACATCCCCTGATATTGATCCTAACGTCTGTATGGGGAGTTTTAGTGGGGGTAATTCATCTGTCAGTGAAAATACACTATCACAAAATGTGCTGAACAAATCTGATGACCATATAATAAAAGGGACAGGTAACCAAGAGTATTGGTTTTAAATTTCTTATGGTTTATATATATTTTCAAAATCAACATTCATGTGGATCAGTTGAGCTGTTGCCGGTTCTCACGTGATCGAATAAAGCAACTGTGCAGCTGGAGATCTTACCGAACAATTTTTCTTGTCCTAGTTTGCTACTTTTTCATTATTTTCCATCCACAGCGTCTGAAGTGATCGAGCTCGGAAATGAGATTTCGAGGTGAACCGCCAGCTCATTTTGTGCTGACTGTTATCAGAGTGGCTGACATGAAAAGTTCTCCTAAAACGTGATAGAAGCCATATTCTAAAACATTCGTGCGTGTATACAGTAGGATGGGATATGATCGACTGAGTGGGGATCTTCTTTCAAGTATTGGTTTTGAAGGGATTTCGTCTGATTGGTTGGAGGTCCTGGGTTCGAACTCCGGTGGGTGCGTACTGATGAAGAGTCTCGCCTGACGAAACGGCTGTCCAGTACTCCCAGGTAGTTCTCTAATGGTTCTCTAACTGATGTCAGCTCATGATGGGATCTTTTTTGACGAGGGGCACGAGGAGAATCTATCTACTGAATTCTCACTCCTGTTTTGTGAATTGGACTTTCAATAAAAAGCTACAAGGATAGTTGTTTTAAGCAGACGCATATTTTCCTCTCAGTATATTTGCAGTATCTTCACCTCTACATATATTATATTGCAGTCAAACTAAAATTTTGACAGTTTTGACGTAAAATTGCAAACTCCCAAATCTCTCATACCGCAAGTTGTGTGTTCATCTTTTGTGCTTGTCATTATTTTTCTGATCACCAATAGATTATGTCGTTTAATAGTTTATGTTATATTTACCATCTCTTTCCCTTTATTATAAAAATTGCTTGTCATCACTAAAAGAACTGGACGCTAAATAGCTGCTTTCACAAGCAGTCGTTATATCCATCAAAACCAAAAAAGGTTTCGTCTGACATTGCGAAACTTAACAATGCATGTCAAATTCAAAGACAGGCAGTTTTGGTCAGAAGTCTTCGAAGGCTTGCTAAATACGTACGTTGAATCACAGAGATCTGCTTACAAGATAACATTGAGGCGCTCTAAATGAAGTTCTTCAGCTGTAGAAGTAATTCTTGATATAAGGGTAGCCTTTGGCGCGTTAGACAAGATTTTCTGTTAAAAAATAATGTCCCTGAACATTGTTATTTCCTTAAAGAATGATGCTGTACCAAGTCAGAGATAAGAGGACATATAACCATCAGTCTGCACTGCTGCCAACCAGCAGTGAAACTGAACAAGAGTGTCCAGTTTCTCGGTTTATCTTTATTTAGATATTGCAAATATACTATCTTGTGGAAGATTTTGACTTTAAATGTGCAAATGATGTCATCTTACTGTGCAACGATATGCAAATTATTTAAATTCCCCTTTATCAATTAACAGCGAATGTCTTTAGGTTATTTTCTTTGCCTCGCTTTTTAGCGAGGCACTTTTCAAGATTTACATGAGGTACACACACGTTTAAATGTAAATCCTCAAAATGTAGATAACAGTCTGTGCATTCACTTAGTTGTGTTTTGGATAAGGTGTTAAACATGAGACTCTTAACTTTAAATCAAAAACTTAAACTAACATTTTAATACCAAAGTTAATGATGGCGATAAATATAACAGTCATAAGTTGGCGAATGTTACTCGAACGTTTTGTATCCATGTTAAGATTCCGTCGGTCCTTTTGGACTGGTCAACACACTCCACTACTTTACCCCTATTTCTAAACTAGGGGTTGACGCAGACCAGTCCTGTAGCATCATCTTACATTTGACACGTTGGAGGACAATATAAATCCGCATACTCTAATTCTAAAACACTGTTCCTTGGTAACAATTCAGTCCCTAAATCACTAAAAAAAGATATTATTGTAATATTCAGTTCAGTGGTTAGGTGTGTAATCCTTAGAACTACTGTGGTTTTTGAGAAATACTAAATTACGGTACACAACCGTGTCATATCATCTAAGTTAGCGACCACAGTTGATACGTGAATGGCTGACTGACTTGGATCAGCATTAGGAGTATGTCAGCTGCAGAAAGTCCCATCCAGTAACTGATTAAGATGTAAAAAGTTGCTTGTCAATAGATTACATACTATGATAATTCGTTATTAATTCATGGATAATCTCCATTCAGGCGTCAATGAAAACAAAACACGTAGTTCAGCAAAGAGTCTCTTATCGGCGAATTCATTTTCTTACCTGTACAATCTCAATATATATGTATATATATATATATGTTATTTTGTATGTATGTGTACATTAAGTTTGTCAAACAAAAATACAATTGGTTATTGTTATTTTAACTAAAGGCAAGCGGATGACAATTAGTAAGTTTTCGGTGGAGTTAAGTAACACAAAATTGGTCAAGAAAATTGGGTGTTAATGAAACTAGTGTAGTAAAAACGGTGGTGAGTTGCCACAAACAGTTGTTAAAAAGGAGCTACGTATTGATATGAATAGTTTGATGATTGAGTTGTACTCAGGATAAACATAGGAAGAAAGTAGAGAATGCAAAATTACGTAAGAGTTCTGAATGAATACAAGAATTATAAGCAATTAAAGAATCAGGCAAACAAACAAAATTATGTCATCAAAAATCAACAAAGTTGTTACCATGATAGTAGAAGTGGTTGAGTAATTCTCTTTTGTATGCACAGCTCTAGTTTTTCCATGTCAATGGCTAGAGCTTCAGCGAAACAAAGAAGACGAAACCGTATTGCCTTTGGTAGGCTATTCTAAACTCTGTAGATTATTTCTAAGCAGGAGGTGTTTGTTGAGATGGAATGATCAGTGTTAACCAGGTGTTCAATTATCGCACTCTTTATAGTACCACTATTGCCTTTTCGCAACCATGCAGTATGGTGTTGTTGAATCCTTTTGGATAGGATGCGTGTCGAACGATCGATGTAGCCAGCTGGCACCACAGCAACAGGTGAACTGATATGTACACATAGAAGTGGTCAGGTGCGCTATCTTGTCCTTAAGGCTTCTGCGAATCAGTGGGCGACTGAAGAACACTATTCTTAGCGTTGCTGCAAAGAATATTCTTCTCAGAGATGATGTGATCCTACTATTGAGAATATCGCTTGTTAAATCTCTCTTGAAATCCAATTTCATGTAGAGTATTTTTTTCGGCGGATGTGAAGTTTCATTGCTGCAAATTCTTAGTTTGATATTTTTGTCAATGAATCTTAGTGAGTATTCATTTTAGATGAATATTTCTATGAAAAGATCTGATTCTGTTTCTAGAACAATCATGGGTCACACAACAAATTACTTAGAGTTTATCATATAACAGACCAATAAAATGAAATCGACACCACGGCTATAGTAGTAAACTAGGCTAGATAAAACATTTCTGAACGCAAAGTTCAGGATTTTCCTTATGAACATCAAATCAACGCCAAACCTCTCTCTTCATCTAACTATATTGCTTTTTAATGCTCTTACTCCATACCGTCGTGAATGCGTTGCAACTACTGAGCTTCTGTTTCCGGAATATTCAACTTAGTAGGGTCAGCACTTCTAGGACTACCTAAATCCCTATGTTCCGATAATCTAACTGACCCGTATCTACCAATTTGATCTATGTAACTGAATTCACGCTTATTCCAAGCGCTGACTGACCTCAGCGTGTTACTACAAAATAAAAGCTCTATACAAAAAGTGCTGATCAAACTTGGAAACTAGCAAAATATTTTCGTCTCAGGCTGAGTTTTACAGGTGTAGATCAGAATTGTAGGCACTGAGTTGTTGCAAGCTCAAATTTTGATGGTAAGACTGATATTTTAACGGCCGTAGAAGTAAGGACATGCTCTCTCGTTTTTATTTGCATAATTTACCTTCAAACCTTTAAATTTTGTTGTGTTTAATTTCTTTGAACTTTTTACCTGTTGTTCTTTTCGATACTTATATAGAGCCAAATAGATTCTGGTCACAGTTAACGCTAGTTCGTATGTTGCGTTTCAAACCAACTAGACGCGCCTTATTTATTGGTTGCAGTCTGCAAATGTTCCAGCAATTCGTTGGAATCAATACTGTGATGTACTATAGTGCTGAAATCTTGTCTATGGCTGGTATCGGTGGGACTGGCAGTAGTAAGAAGGAAGGAAACATGAAAATTGCCTGGCTAACTGCCCTAGTTGCATCTACTAACTTTCTGTTTAGTTTGGGAGCTCCATGGATTGTTGGTCGTTTTAAAAGACGTCTTGTATTCTATTGTAGTTTAACAGGTGTGTTTATAAGCCTGATTATTTTGGCTGTTAGTTTCCAGTTAATTGCATCGTATTCTGCACATGTATCGGTTATCGAAACAATTCCCTTGGAAAACATCTATGCTTCATGTCTAAATGCGTAAGTGATATTCCTTAATTTGTAATTGTAATGAATTCTGTTGAAAATCTGTCGCAGTGTAAATATTCATTCTGTTGAATGTTCAAAACAGATTCGAACACCTGCATCATTCGAGTTAGAATTCTAAATATATTTGTATGTTTAGTGATTTTCTCACTGTATTTCCCACTCAACAGGAGCTGTGAATTCCCTATTCTTTTTATTCGGGAATGTCCCTGAAAGTTGTCGTTTTTGTTACTGGTCTTGACTTTGTGAATCGCTGTTCAGGAGTTAATGATTTTGTGCACTAACCTAAGTGCATATTATTTTGTCGAAATATATTCAACAGTGTGACATCACTGTAAGTTAAATGAGTCCCCGAAAACACCAGCGTCATAATAGGTTTATCGTGTGCAGAAAGTATGTAAAACAGTGTAACAAAGCTTACGCATCGATTTCTAAAGTTTGTAATCACATTCATTTCAGTGGTTTCAGAATATATGAACGACTTTTCTTGATAGATTATTTCTTCTACGGTATTAAGTTCGATAATATAAGGAGAACGTTCATATTATGGCGAATTTTCGATTTCATAGTAAATTTTTGAAAATCCCCATTGAGTCATATGAAAAAGAGAAGACGTTCAGCGAAGAGACTCTTTTCAGCGAATTCATTCACATAGCTGTACAATCGCATTTATATATAATTATTTGTGTGCGTGTGCGTGTGTGTACATGAGGTTTGTCATGGTTAGATAATTGATTAGTTAATACAAGAATGATCTAATATAGAAGCAAGGTTAGTTAGACAGCAACTAAAGTAAGATTGAGTTAGTAAGTTAGATGACGTAATATAGTTGACTAAAATGTTTCAACTTAGATCAGGGTAGCAACAGAAGTAATTACAGGTATAGACTAAGTAGAAGTGAAATTGAGCAAATAAGTTGGATGACGTAACATAAATGACTAGAAATTAAGCGTTGTTCAAGTCAATAACAGTGGTAGTGAGGTGTAGAAATTGAATCGGGTAGGGGTAGAGAACAAGAAAGTTTAAAATGTAAAATATTACAATTGAGAAGACAAAATAATACTAACGAAGAGACAGAAGAAAAGATTAGGTAGAATTTACTTGTCGGCTAATAAGATAGATTACGTCCATTGCAAGTGTAGTGATTGAACGAACTTCTTCTGTATGCAGAGTTCAGGACTTAGCAAGTGAATCGCTATTGCTTCTGCAGTTTGAAGAAATCTGATTCGTACACCTCTAGGAAGACTACTTCGTATTCTGTAGACGACTTTGAAGTTTGTTTGGGGTGTATCTTGGTGTCCGGATTCTATCAGATGTTCTAAGATGGAACTGCGGGGGCATCGATTTTCTGCTTTGTAAAACTATGTTGGTAAGTGTTCGGTGATACGTTTGGAAAGCGAGCGCTGGGTATGGCTGACATACCTGGCTCCACACGAGCAGGTGAATTGATAAATACACATTGATGAGGCCAGCAGCGGTAGCTTATCCTTCACGTTCACATGAATCATAGGTTTTGTGGAGAAGGTTAGTCGTAGTTCAGCTGCGAAGAAGGTCTATCGCGCTCACTTAAGAAGTCGACTACAGAGTAAGAAGGAGATTAAAAAGTACTATAATTAGCGGAAATATTAGGGAGAAAGGATAGTAGCATGGAATAACATTAGGGTTCAGTTGATATGGGAGATATATACCATTGAGAAAAGTTTTGAGCCAATATTCTCCAGCTGTTAGTTCTTAACATCCTGAAGACCCCAACCAGGCAGCCTATACCTCCATGTATGGCTCAAACCAACAGTCAAAGGCTTCATGATTTTATGCCAGTTTTTATTTTGACTACGCCTAAATCTCTCCCAGTCTGATTTTATGTTAACCAACATATCCTGTTGAGGATGACGACGGCTCGGTATCTGCAACACGTGCTCCTGCCATCTCAGGTTATTTAGCTTCACAAACTCATCAATTGACTTACCCTCATCACCTAATACTGTACTCTTAACCTCAGTATTGCTCACCATATTATATTATATCCGTGGTAAAGACAATTGACCTTTTCAAATCTTCTACTTTCAATGACCATTCGTCACAATCAAAAAGGAGGACAGAAATTGTTTTTATACTACTCTCAACAACCGCTGTCAGTCGCATATAAACGTATTCTATATTCCTGATAGATTTATTAATCAATATGAGTCAATTTATCTATTCATGTTATTGTTTTCTCATGACTAGTCTTGCCTTGTAACTTCTTATGTAGAAAAACATGTGATATGTGCATTCAACAGAAAAGCTGCGGATTTTGTTATGAAACGTATTTATCCGGTCAGACAAAAGTTCCAGTGAATGGTTCTTGTCTTCCGTCACCTAAAGAATTTTCCCCATTTTCTGCTTATGGCCGATGCTCTGAGAAGGTAAGTAAAATGAAATTTGGTCAACATTATGTTATTTATTAATTCCAAGGTTAGTTATGTAAGCATTACGTATTCACATGTTAGACCTCATATGGCAGAAAAGCTTATTAACCTTTCGATTCCAGGATAAACAATATTTGAGGTACTATTTAACGCGATAATGCATAGTACAAAGGGTCAACTATCTGTGCACAAATCTGCGCATTAATTTCAAGCTGTAAACCGATTAGCATTTAAATTTTCTCCATGTGCTAAAAATGTACATGAACTTCAGCCTCCTTCCCTGCAAAATATGATAACGTTTCAGACTCATACAGCAAAATAAAACAAGTATTTTTCCGAACTCAGCTTAATGATTACGATAATCATTCTTGATTCATTCTCAAGATAAGCGACTGGAAGGAATGCTATATGAAACGGTCTAGTCGGCTTACATCCACCCTTTATGTGTACACTACCTAGTCCCAGCAACCTGAAGATTTGGCCGACGTAGGACCCCAAAGTTCTTCAAAAATTTAAGTTGTTGTAAGCGACTTCAGAGAAAGAGAGCAGCATGGTTTGACGCACTATTCTCAGAAATATTTTAATATGTTACTCCTACAGTCTCTAAGTGAAATAATAGGTGTTTAACCTCGTATATGTTAGTCAGAGATGACTGTCTCTTGCTTGTTCAAGCAATTATTGACTCGGTCTTCAAGAAAGAAGAGAAATTCTCTTGCTACAAGCTAAAACCTTTATGGCCTTACAAACACAGTTATGTGGAATCTAACCGCCACTAGGGAACAAATGGCTGGAGGAATTCAGGCTGGCTGTTGACACAGCAGTGAATATGTCCTGCTGTTTTTCTTTTATTTCAGTGTTTTTGATTGAAGAAAGAAATCTGATATGCTCCTGTTTTCACCGAAGACACTGAATTGGAAAATTCGTGGTTTTCTTTTTGTTCATATGATGAGCTTTCCTCTGAAGTGTCTACATCGAATGAGGTTGGCTAAAAATGTTCGGTCTATCGATCTCTATTTAACTTCAGAATAGATATGCATATGAAGTTCTACGCTCCCGCGTTTGCCTTCCCAAGAATCGAATTATTCATATGAGGAAATTTCGTTAGCTTATAGTATGTGGACTACATACTTATGTTGGGAAAACTCTCCGAAAGATTCTAAACAAATTTAGTATGCATCTCGAAGCCACCAAATAAAAACGAAAATGTCAGGACTGGATTGCTTGAATGCGACTGTATGAATTGTAGTGTCTCAATATGTCGAGCATTTCAGTTACCTGGAAAGCCACATTAGCTCAGGTGGTCTGAGGGTCAAGAAAGTCTCGGCACGTATACGGAATTTTGTCTATAGGTCATTTGCAAGCATCGTACCCCTCAGAAGTGTGCTCTTTCCATTGTGTAGTTTCGAAATACCACCACTAGTCGAGTAGTTCTTAGGTGTTAAACTGTCACTGTCTTTGCATTATTGCACATGTTCGCGGGAATCAGCATTTGAGCGACGAAAATGTTTATTCTGGAGTTCTGAGTGAAATTAGTAAGTCCTTTGTTAAAAATATAAATGTCTTCTGCTTTTGATATCTTGGATATGATTACTTTAACACGATATGTAAAGAGAGAGCAAAGAGAAGTCAGACTGTGAAGTCACCATCCATCGGAATTCAACGCGACTGTCAGAATATATGGTTATAAACTACAGGTAGTATAGTTCAGAACTTATTGCATTATTGGAGTAGATGCAATCATACTTTTAATTCCTCTTGATTGTAACATTTTATATGTTACTTACTTCATCTTATCTTTTCTTGTATCACTTCAAGACTGTTGGCTATATTTATTTCGTCTTATTTGTACGTTCTACTTAATGCACAAGTGAGGTCTTGAAGCACTAAACTATACTTTTTATGTTCCTCTACACCAGAATGGTTAAATTCTCGTTAGAGTACATTTTCAATTGGTATTTACTTCGATAAATTTACACATGGTTAGTTCTACCACAGACGGATTTATTGATTACTTGCGAACCATAATATGGAGCCTACCACATGAAATTTACTCTCAACAACTATAATGTCGTTATCTTTCATATCACACCTTAGGGTATCCCTGACATATCAGTACACTCAATAAAGTAGCCAACAGTCACAATCCTTATGTACCTACAGGCAAAGTAAATATCCCTACATAATGCATGCAGTTAACTCCTTCCTGATTAATAACTGCATTGATTACCTTTTATACCATGACCGTCCAAATCCAGTGGCTAAAAAAACGGAACTTTAACGAAGTTTTTCTACTTATGAAACCTTAATATAATCTAAAACCATAGAACAGTGTACGTGTACACACACGTACCATAAGTAACTTGGTACGACCGAGGGTGGGTAGACTTTGATCTTCCTCTTGGAATGCTCTCATGTAGCCGCGGGTTCATAACATCCCTGTGCAAAGTAAGTCCGGTTCACTGTAATCACGCTCCTCGAGTGTTCCTCATAGAGGTGAAAGGGCGAATACGAAAATCTGACGCCTACAACCGAACTACAAAGGGTCGCAAGCCAACACAGGGAAGCTGGAAAAACCTGATTCCAAATCTGTGGCGTACATGGGCTCCAAAACTCGATTGGATTGAATGGCGTACGGACCTGTCTTGTTCATCAGAAATCACGGGAATGTAGCCCCATAACCTTGTGGATCAGATCCAAAGCCCTGGGTTAGACTCTTATCCAGGCCCATGCACAAACAGATTTTGTGTTGCGCATCTCTTGGTGCCCATAATATATGAAGTTTGTGTATTAATAAATAGCAGTAAGTTTAACAAGAACCTTCATTGTATATTAATTTAACTTTCAGTATAGCAGTAATAATATACTTAGATTTATTTTTCATTTATTTTTATCAACTCTTTGTAGTCTATGGAAAAAGAACATGTTAATTGGGCATTCGATCATTGTCCTAATCCATATGGTTGGATGACACTCTTCGGTCTAATATTGTATCTCGCTTCATTTGCTCCTGGCATGTCACCATTACCGTGGACTATAAACGCTGAGATTTACCCCTCTTGGGCTCGTAGCACAGGTGTGGCTACTGCAACAGCATTCAATTGGATCGCTAATTTGATCGTCAGTTTTACATTCCTTTCTCTTACTAGTTCTATCACTCGACAAGGTATTTATCTTTCTATAGAAAGATTAATATTTATACGAATCGGTTGCATGATTTCAACTAGAGTAGATTTCGGATTCTAACTAAGTTCACTAAGCTGTTCATCTTATCAGGGTCAATAATTCTGCACGTGGCTAAACTTTTATGTTCTTATAATGTGACTGACTCCAATATACTGGTCTCACCTATTTAGTTGACCTCACAGTCATTGCATAATATTTTGTAGATTGTATTATCTGTCTAAGTAGGTCAATAGAGTCCTTTAACCTACAGAGCTTGTTTCTGGTTAGGTTTGTAGCAAAGGTGTGGTAGAGACATATGGATGACACTCACAGTATTAAGAACAAGCCATATCTCTAGTTTCTTCACACATATAAACTCAGTAATAGTGGGAATAAAACTTATTCTCATTGTTCGATTTCTGAACCAAACATTAATTGTATTAGATTGTAAAATGAAAAGAACAGGAGAAGTTAAATTATGCACTAGTATTTATAATAAGCCAACTCACTGTACTCGACATTTAGACTTTAAGTCATCTCATCCGACTATCCACAAAGGTAGGTTTAGTCAAGTGTTTAACCAACCGATCAAAAACTCTCAGCAGTGCATTAGGAAACCTAAGTAATGAAATGAAACAGATAGGAAAAGCATTGGTGTTAAATAACCATCCCATAAAATTTATCAGGAAAATCTGTAAAGCACACGATAATAGAAAAACAGAAGCGAAACTACTGAACGTAACATAAGTAAGAAAAATTGAAGACATTTACCATATAAGAAAGCGACATCTGCAACCATATGTCGGATTTTTACTAAAGCAGGAATAGATAAACATACTTACGGAGAACACTGAAAAGAACATACTTCACTTTATAATACTCACAAAAATTAAATAAATAAAAATTGCGATATACTCGCCGTTGACCGTATTCTGTCGCAAACTACAGAGTTGCATGACCTCTGGAATTCCCCACTCCGAGGAATTGTGATGCGTCAGCAGTTGCTAATCCAAAATCTCTGGTCACCACGCCACATTCTGACTGTTTTTCATCCAGCTGCAGAGGTAGCAAACAGTGAAGGCTATAGAAGCTGTGGCAAAAATGTTTCTAACACTGACGTAGATCTAGGATCCATGTTTCCATTCTATTGCAAAAGAGTAAAATTATTTTCAACTTTTCTTTGAAAAGTACTCCATCTAGTTATAACAATATCAGGATTTTGTGTGTTGAATACGTTACTCCGAAAAAATTGGTTTTTCATTATTATTATGATTATTATTATGTATGTTCAATCGATTTTAGGCGCTTACTTCTTGTATGCTGGTGTCTCTGTGCTGGCAATTATATTTGTCTGGAGATTTGTACCGGAACATGGTAATAAGTCTCTTGAAGAGATTGAAATCACCTTGGGACGCTCTTAGATCTCCGATATATAATTGATTTTCCATTGATTTGATAATTGATACTTTTAGAATTGATTTGTGTTTTTTGTCATCTATATTCTGTTCACAGATTATTATTTTTTCTTTAAATGGAAATCACGAAATAAATTCCTTCATATTTTCATACTTGTTGAATTCTTTTTGATTTGTTAGTAAGCAGTGACAGTGAAAGTAGACACCTAGAAGATTAATGATCAGTTATTGTATGTCACAGATAAATTAAAATTGCTTGAAATTTTGAAGTTTTGGTACTGCTGCATCTTTTTGTTGTTGATAGGCTTTTCTTTCTATCATCATATTCACCTATTCCATAGAGATGATTCGATGTTATCTTAAATTTCCCTATGATTGTGGTCACAAGTAGGACAGACGTTCCATTCCGTTTGAGATAATTCACAATTTACACGTGAATGCTTCGGCTAACCGCTTTAAAGTGTAAAGAAATGTGCATTGTATCTATTTTTATTGAGGACAACAACACATGTGGGTACTTGTAGATCCCATTGGTTAGAACTCAATGCTAGTTCACTGTTTATAAATTGAGTAATTTAACTGGTCAGCTTCAGTTTACACTGCCCCAGTGAAATTAAACCTTAGGACTAGTGAAGATTCGTTGTAATTTAAAGTAATTTATATTTGATTCCATGGAGGATTTCATCATGAGCTGACATCAGTCAGAGAGCCACTGGAAAACCTGGGAGTACTGGACAGCTGTTTCGTCCTAGTTTGGGACTCTCCATCAGTATCAACTCTCCAGGGTTCGAACCCATGACCTTCTGGTTACAAGGCAAGCTCATAGACTATTGAGCCACTGGGATCCCGATCCAATGGCCAATGAATTCTAAATTCTGCCAATTCACGACATAGTGGGACCGTTTCGCAATGTCTTCTTCAATGAGTTACTGCCTCATCTTCAACCTGCTCTAACCTACTGGTCACGGCTTCCCACTCAAGTCCCAGGTTAACTGCCTGAATAGGGCCAGTCTCTAGTGAGCGTCAGATTGATTTTCAAGTATTGGTTTTGTAGGGATTTTGTTTAACTGCGGTAACTCATCGAAGAAGACACTGCGAAATTGTCGCGCTATGTCGTAAATTGGCTGAATTCAAGCACCATTGGATCAGGTCCCAGTGGCTCAGTGGTCTATGAGCTCGCCTTGTAACCAGAAGGTCATGGGTTCGAACCCTGGAGAGTTGATACTGATGGAGAGTCCCAAACTAGGACGAAACAGCTGTCCAGTACTCCCAGGTTTTCCAGTGGCTCTCTGACCGATGTCAGCTCATGATGAAATCCTTCATGCAATCAAACAAAAATTCCTATAAAACCAATACCTGATAATTTATATTCTTAATAATTTTTTTCAAAGAGATCCAGACGTTTTATAACAAAACTTTGAATAAAACAAAAGCAACGATTTGCTCAGAAAGAGATGGTATGATCAGTTGCGTACAACTTAAGAAATTAATTGGGTAGGACTAGCTGACAGAAGATTGAATACTATACTAGGTGGAAGCTATCTTGCAGCCAAGTTCGTTTACGTCTATCAAAAGACATGCTCTTTGGTACTCTTCTTGTCTTGGTTCTAAATGTGCATGGCTGCAGTAGTAGTTTCACTGACAGAACATAAATAAGAGCACACGCTGGATTCTATAAACATATACTAAGAAGCCTACATTTGTATGGAACAGATATTTTCAACAGTACTACTGTCTGACATTCCTGTTGATGCGAGTCATGAGGTGGACACTCTGAAATCCTTTAAAATTACCAATAGAAAATATAGCTCATCTTTACTGAGGTAATTTCTTTTGAATGCCTGAAATCCCATTTTATGTGTTCAGAAAGAGCCAGTCATCAGTGAATCGTTTTCCTGATAACTCGATGTCTTTACTCTTACTTTTATTTGATTACGTAAGCTTTGGCTTTAATATCTTCCCCTTTTGCTATAATGTAATTTCCATAGTTTTATCTTACTATGATTTGAGTTGTACTCATAACATTGTTATGCGACTTATTAGTTGCTCATCATCTTATTCACCTTTTGTCTTCAGTATGCAAGTTTCTTTTTTCCATTATATCAAAACATTTATTTCCTCTGGTTATGTTCTGTTTAAATTTGGTCTTTCTATGTATAAGTTATATAAGTATTATTCCCCAGCATTATTTATTGATTTTGGAGTCTCCTGTTAAGTTACATCATGTTTCCCTTGTACGTATGTTGAAATCTCTGTACATTTACTTAGTTAATTTTTTAGGTTGCGCGAAGCTGAATGAGAATCCGACAGAACAAATGATATCAATCCGTGATCAACTCGTAAAAAACAAAACTAACCCTTACAAACCAAATTATAGAAAAAAAAGATAATATCATCTTATTCTGCACAAACCAGCGTCTCGCCTTTATTCAAATTCATAAAGATGAATAAGTGTATAAAGATAACAGAAAGTTGAAGAATTTATTTGTATCTGAAAACTCTTACAATCTTCATTTACATTTCCTGAAACAACACCTACCATACTTGACACAGTTCACTGACAGAAATGGACTTCACTTCGGTGACACCAGCATTCTTAATTACTGTTAAGCTTCGGATTAGAATACAGTTGTTGACGAAGAGCTACAAGGTCTCTGAAGAATCTTGATAAATAGTGGTTTCCCAGCCAGATTCATAGAAAAGAACCTGAAACCAAAGAAGGCTTTTAAACAGGTCCAGACTGCCCCCAAACCCAAAACATCCTGTTGCTGAATCTGGAATTTAAAAGTGACACTAAAGCAGTAATTTCCTGAAAATTGCTTTCAAAATCCCTGAGTAAAGCATACCTCGCTACCAGCCTGCGAGTAACATATTCCTCCGAGAAACTATTCGTCCAGCACATGAAAGGCAAGTTGTATTGGGCCATATTAGCTGGCATATACCAGTCCCTCTACTCCTGTGGAATTGATTACATTGGTCGTATCATACGTCCGCTACTAAAACCTGCTCGCGAACAGTTTCCAGCCTGGATAGCAAAGGGAGAAGTAGGTGTGTATATAGCTTGGTAACAGGACGTCTGATGAACTCAGGACACTCAGCTCCATTTGGAAAGTCCTATGCAGGATCCGATCAGACCTCTCAAAGGAAATCAGATCAAGATATCTGAGCATAGCTGCAACACTAGTGATACGAAAATCCAAGCCAACGTTATGCATGCAAAGCAAATACGTCGAACCCTTGTCTTTACCAAGGCCATTGTAAACAGTCGATTTTCTCTATAATTATTATCCGGCCGGACTTCCAGTTTATTACGTTTCTAACCCCTATTTGTAATCTTGTTATTCGTTATAATTTAATCCAATTATGGAACTTTCTCATCCCTTTACTATATGTACACTAATGTACAGTCTAGTTGATAATTTTCTCGAAACAGTCTTTTTAGTTTTTCCTACAATGATATTTTCGTTTTTAGTGGTTAAATCCATCTTGCAGGGGAACGATACACATGCCCCCAATGAAGTCTTGTATTGTCGTATATTAACTAAGTGCAAATTATTTACAAAAAGCATAAATAATTTCAGTATACAAACGCAAGTTTTCTTTTAATTATTTGACCAGGCTGTGGAAATTTCTACCTGAATGGATGTGAGTATCTGATTTCTTTTGATTAATTAGGAAAAGGTAACGCTTGAGGTTGGAAGTTAATACTTTGAAGTTGATAAGCACTGCTGTCAAGTGAAATATCGTTAATTAAAGTTGATTGAAGATTGAGTAAATCTAAATCCAAATAAAAATGATTTCTTATAATGAACTGAAAATCAGATTCCTATAAATACTCAGTATTCTATGGTCTAACCGGATAACACACAGTAATCTGATATGCTTCTACGCTTCCTGCATAAAATGACATCTACAGTACATCTGTGCTTAAGTACGTCATACAGAAAAACTTATTCCTGACTTCTCTTGTAACAACAGAAGACAAGGGCCAGGCAACAGATCGTTTATTTAGAAAATCAACAGAAATTTTTAGATTTTCATGTACATTATTATGGATTATTGTTAGCAGACAAACACAGTCTTCTGATTGGTGGTTTTTCGTTGAACGCTAATCTTTCATCTCTTTGTGGCCGTTTATTGAAGTTCAGATTATCCATCTGCAAATTGTATCCACTATGCAAAGTCTGCTGTGGTTGGTTGTTGATTCAATCTTTGTTCTTATTTTTCTCACGACGTAAACATTGACGTAAATTACTGTCTACCAATTTGGCTAACAGCCAGCTCTCAGCACACTATCATCCAAACAAAATATCAGGAAATCTAGCTTCAACTTCTAATCCAATGCCTGCACCTGTGGAGCCAGGTACATCGGTAGTTCGACACGCATCCTATCCAAGAGGACTCAACAACACTAGCCAGCATGGTTGTGAAAACGCAATAGTGGTGCTATAAGGAGTGCGATAATTGGACACCCGGTTAACACAGATCATTCCATCTCAACAAACACCTCCTCCTTCGAAGTAATCTACATAGTCTAGAATAACCTACCAAAGGCAATACCGTTTCGTCTTCTTTGTTTTGCTGAAGCTCTGCCATTCACATATAAAAACCGGAGCTGTGTATACAAAAGAGGATTACTCAACCACATCCACTGTCTTGGTAACAACTTTTTTATTTTATTTTATTTGGATGACTTAATTTTGTTTGTTTGCCTGTTTCTTTAATTGCTTATAATTCTTGTATTCATTCAGAACTATTGCGTAACTTCGTATTCTCTACTTTGTTCCTATGTGTATCCTGAGTACAACTTAATCATCAAACTATTCATATTATTACGTAACTCCTTTTTAACAAGTGTTTGTGACAACTCATCACCTTTGTTACTGCACTATTTTCATTAACACCTAATTTTCTTGACCAATTTTGTGTTACTTAACTCCACCCAAAACTTACTAATTGTCATCCGCTCGCCTTTAGTTAAAATAACCATAACCGATTGTATTTTTGTTTGACAAACCTAATGTATACATACATACAAAATAACACATATATATTTGCGATTGTGCAGGTAAGAAAATGAATTCACCGAAAAGAGACTGTTTGCTGAACCACGTGTTTTGCTTTCATTGATGCCTGGATGGGGATTATTCATGAAATAAATTTATCAAGATAACTCCATAATGGATAGGATTTTATTTTAATAAGTCACACAGTGTTGTACAGTTAAATTAACTGATGACGTTTCGAGCACAAACTATTGCTCATAATCATATCAATCACAATCATATCAATGATATGATTATTAGCAATAGTTTGTGCTCGAAACGTCATCAGTTAATTTAACTGTACAACACTGTGTGACTTATTAAAATAAAATCCTATCCATTATGGAGTTATACTCTACCACAGTGCCCAAGTTTTATGCTTATATCAATTTATTATACTCATTTTCACTGACTCAATTGGACTGATTTTATTGTTCATGTCAGATGAATAACAATACAAGTGAGTACTACAACTAGATAGTCAGTATTTATTATATCGTTGATTTTTAGAACAAGACTATACATCAACTGTAGAGATAGAGTTTGGAAGATTAATTTTTAGCTATCGTCCTAATGAAGTTAGTGCTAAAAGTCTCATCGAGACTGCTGATAAAACGTCAACGACTAAATATCAAACTTTGGACTTATATACATTAATTTTCATGCATATCAGAACCTCACCCCTTTTATATCATGAGTATTTACACAAGTGATTTACATATTAGCAGCTACCAGTCGTTTGAAGTATGCATTTAAATGCAATTTAACTATGTTACTTTAGTTAATGCATACATTAATGGGAAGAAGTGACAGTGCAACAAATTGTTGTATAAAATAGTTAAGTTGTTTCTGATTGTTTAAAAAAAATTAGTAACCGAAATTTGCATATTGACTGTTCCAATGACGACACTGTTGAAGTCTGGGAAGGCAAAAAAACCAGACGGAATTCCTCTGGAGGTACTGAAAACGGATCCAGAGACTTTTGCACATATGCTCACGCTTCTATTGCTAAACATTTGGATGGAAAGAAAGGTACTTACTGATTGGAGGGAAGACTACCTTGTCAATCCATAAAAAAGAGCAACATAGTCCTCTGCAAGAACAGGTGCGTAATCATGTTTTCGATCATGTCAGGCGAAAATATTAATCTGCATCCTATTGGAGAGGATAAAAGATGCACTAGATGCAGAACTCCACCCGCCGGTACATGGTGGATTCATGGAAAGCAAATCACTTGCCGATCAAATTGCAACTCTACGCATCGTCATCGAACAAAGCATAGAATGGCAGTCGAACGTCTGCCTCAACTTCATCGACTTTATGAAGGCCTTCGACAGCGTTGACTGAGAAGTAATTTGAAAACTACTTAAACACTTTGGCGTACAGTGCTCAAGTCTTTAAAAACCTCGTTCATTAGCTGGTTATATGACAATGCCACGTGTCAGGTGATCCACAACGAAAGACATGGCGAAGGTTTTGAAGTGAATACAGGAGGAGGACAAGGCCACCTGCCTATTATCACCGATGATATTCTTAATTGTAGTGGACTGGATAAGATTTTATTTTGATAAAACACACAGTGCTCATAATCATTATGAGCAATAATTTGTGCTCGAAACGTCATCAGTTAACGTTACTGTAAAAAGTGAACATATGCATATTTATCCATCAATTATGATATGCATTTTTTTATAGTCTATAGAACAATGTACTTGATTATGATAAAACTTTTCTATAAATAATTCACGTATCGAATGTGAGATTTTTTGTTGAAATCAATTTTGTATATCTTTACTGAATATTTACTATTGTATTGTTTGACAGTCTGTAAATGGATATTTTCAAGTGTCTTATTATATAATGAGCAATTAACCACCGCCAGTTTGTTTGTACACTTTTAAATTAAACTTTGCTGCTAGTGCACAGTAGCAGGCCTTTACTTGTGCCTTCTGATTTAAGGCTGGTGTATACTTGTAAAAAAATACCACGTTTAGTGTACCACAAGTCATGAGGAGATAGTTGGATTTCCGCATATCTTATAGGAGACAGATGTTAGTCCGTGAAGAGACGGATACGAAAGGCTAGTATGGCATTTACCGACTCATATCATCTCTGGCCTAGATGTGTTATCCAGCTGTCAATCAAAAGACGTGTGCACTGCACAGTGGTCTGCCCAGTTCTACTTTATGCCTGTGAGACATGACCGCTGAAAGTAGAAGTTATAAAAAGGCTAGCTATGTTTCACCACAGATATTTGCATTCTGTCTCTTGTTTTAAGTGGTATAATGTCGTGAGGTTAGGCGTAGAGTGTTATGTGAGGAAGGGAAGTGAATCAATGAGGTTATAAAGCTATATCCATTGATTTCATCATGAACTGACATCGGTTAGAGCACCATTGGAAAACCCGGGAGTACTGGACGGCTGTCTCGTCCTTGTTTGGGACTTTTCATCAGTAAGCACTCCCTGGGGCTCGAACACAGGATTTTCCGGTTACAAGGCGAGCTTGTAGACCATTTAGACTACTTGGACCCGATCCATGAATTCCAACTTCTGCAAATTCACGATATGACGCGACCACTAGCGAATGTCATAGCGGTATTCGTCCTCACACCCGACTTCCTGTACCAATCAAATCCCTGCAAACCAACACTTGAATATGTTCATTGAGATGGCTACGGTATGTGCTGCTTTTGCCGAACCACCGCCTTCCTCGAAGAGTTATACTAGCTGACATAGGTTCGGATTGGAAAACAGTTGGGAGTGGTCAAACCAAAACTTGTCATCAGTCCATGAAGTCCTTCACAGCTGGTTAGCTGCCATGTAAGGAGGTGTAGACTGCGTGGTTGCGGTAGTCTGGATGCTAAGAATCAATGGCTGGAGAGTACTGGTGATATGACTCAGAATAGTTCTCAATGGTGAAGATGTATTCATTTTTGTAATCTCCATAGCCATTGAATTCTAATGTTTTTCCATATTGCTATTCTTTCTACCACGCTTATTATAGTTCTTTTTACTGTCTTTTCTCTACCAATGTGCTTCATGAAGTGTGGCAACTCGGACTGATACACTTCTGTGCAAAGTTCGATATTGAAGCTGTCAGTCGGTAATAAGTTCACTGAAATCTTAGTAGCTACTTTTAGCCCACAATCGGCTTACTAAAAACTGTCTCTAGAATAATAAAGCACAGGTAACCTTACAGGTAGAAGAAAAAATTTGCTAATGTTAAATTTTCTATCCACTGGACTTACTTCATAATCTCAAAATGTCAAATAATGCTGTTTGTTGTGTAATAGCTAGTTCACTTAACTAAGTGTGATAGAAATATATTCCCATAGTTTCTTTCTGTTCAGCAGCAACCCTTCCATACCTTACTATTCAATATTCATGACTATTCAGAATCTAAAACATGTAATTCATTTCATACACTGAACAATGTTGGTGATAGTTTGTAGCTACTTTCGAACTTGACACACCGGAATTTTTAATTACTCAGTGTAAGTCATGGAATTACAACCCCCTCCTAGAATATTTGAATAGTCTATTAATATGCTATCTAGTTTTCCACTTAGTTTGTGGCCTACAGACTTGAAAGTCACAGTCTTGTCAGAAAGTGCTCTTTGTCTGTTCCAAATGGGAAGTAGGGTTTTAAAAGGACATCTCCATTTCATCCTATTCTCTGCAATCCTTTTTGACTAGCTCTACGATTGCTCTGAACCTTTCATTTCCTTCACACACAATCTCCTCCGTGTCAACGTCGGACGAACATCCAACTCGTCGTTTGCCAGTCAAGTTCCACTCCAGGCTCAGAGCGTAATGTGTGTGCCCAATCTATCTTCATTTCCTTCTACATGTTGTTCGAGCCATACGTTCTCGATTGGTTCGTTGCTAGAGTTTCGTGTTGCTTATCGTCTCCAACCAGCCGGTCATCCGATGTTCGGTATGGACCGAAGGTTGCTGTTGAAAATGTTTTTTTGTTCGCGCACGCCAAATTTCTGAACCATATAGAAACGCTGACTTGACTTCGACATTGAAAATCCAGATCGTGTTCCTTGTGTCAAGTGCAGCGGATTCCCATTGTGATTTCAGAGTAATGAATGCCTGTCTTGTCTTTCTAATCATTGCTTTAACACCCTCATCTGTGCCGCCTGTAGCTGAAACGATGCCGTCTAGATAAGTGGAAGAGATGAGTGACTTTCTTTTAGACTACTTCATTTTTTGGTAACTAGTGCTTGTGTGGTGAGAGCTGTCCGCTAGCCAAAATTGGTAGACAGCAATTTACGTCAATGTTTACGTCCCAAATCTTAGTCATGAGAAAAGAACAAGAACATAGACTAACTTAACAACCAATCACAGCAGATTTTGTGTGGGCGGATACGATTCGCAGACAGATGATCTGACCTTCAGAGAAATGGCCACAAATAGATGACAGAATAACTTTCAGCGAGAAAACAACCAATCAGAAGACGCTGTTTCTTTGTTAATAATAGAGAATAATAATGTACATAAAAATCTATAAATATCTGTTGATTTCCTCAATAAACGATCTGCTGCCTGGCCCTTGTCTTCTGTCGTTACACTTGTTGTTGTTGTGGTTGTTGTCGGTTAGGTACCTTCATCACGTAGTGTGTTAGGCGGTCCTAAGCCCAGGAAAAGAAGGAAGTTTATGCATAGGGCTGACAGACTTACTCCCAAAAATCAGTCGAATCACTACAGGAACCTCAAAGCACAGGAAAATATGAATATTTGTGGAGATTGACCACAATAGATGTGCCTAATAATAATCGATTAGTAAAGTTGAGCACGATTAAATAAACATATACATGCATACAAAGGAACAGCACGAAACAGTTTGTCTTCCAACAACTAGAATGAGAGACAACCTTCTATACTATACATATCAATTACATGTTAACTGTACTTGATTACCTGTCAATCAGATTGTTAACATACAAAGATCTAAAAAATATTTTTCATTACCCAAATACAAAATTGTATTTTTATTTGCACTGCTTTAATAATAAGAACACATTTCTTTATTGACTTCTGTCTAGCAATACGAAAAGGGTAAAGTGACTATCGACGTAAAAATATGGTTTATTATGTACATTTTATGAAAGCTTTTATGAAAATACAACCTAGTATAATGTTAATCAGTAACAGTCACTCTATCATGAATCTATATCTTCATTAACAGTTTGTTTTGAAGACTGTACAATACTTATATTCCGTTTCCAAGTTTTACCACCAACACCGATTTGAGCCTCAGGATTGGATGGATGACATGGTGTTAGACTGACATCTGCGACGAAAGCAACAGATTGTGAATCGACATTTTCCGGATTCAACTGAATTATGGTTGGTTTTGTTACACTTGTTGATTGTGCAGTTGTGTTAACTGACTGATAACACTCGGAATCCGATAGATAAAGATAATATCCACGTGGATTTGTTTCATTAACAGTTGGAACAACAGTTGTATTACCATCTTGATGTGATGAACATTCTTCATTGGATTCAGTTGTATTCGAATGTTGGACATCACTGACTGAAGTGCTGTTTCCTTTTGAAGCCGAAGAGGATGATGCAATTTCCTTTTCTGTATGAACCAAGCGAATGTGTCGTTCTAAATTGAATCTTGAAAACAGACATAAATAGATAACAGAATTTAATAAATAACTTACATATCCAACGTTGAGAATAGAACAACTTAGGTGTCTAGATTGAAAGAAAAAATCTCTCAAGCTATATCAGTCTTGCACGAGTATCTGGTGAGAATACTGAGAATTAAGTCTGAAAGCGTCCTATTTGACTAAGACCAAGTGTTGTAGCAGTTCAGATACTCGATAAATTAAGCTAAATTAACTGTAGTTACTGCATAAGTACTTGATTAACATATTATCGAGAATAGATATTGATAATAGTCAAATAGTATTATTTAGTTGTACGGGTGTGTAGAAAATTTGTTGAAAACAGTTGAAAAAACAAATGAAGACTAAACAGCAGTTTCATCCAGGTTTGGAAGACACAACCACCGTCCCAATGAATCATCGAGTCAAGTCATAAAGTGAGAACATCAGTCTTCCGTTGTTGTGTTGAAATTACATGGCCTATAATCCCCAACTGCTCTCAATTTACAGCATAATTCCAACAAATCACTTAATATACTGGAACGATGATCAAACGACCGTTCATTACTCCATGGTTTTTCAAGTATTCTTCATTTATGCTGAAATAAACTAACAAAATTATGTACTAACTCCTCAACCAAGATTAATTACGAGTAATTTTGTTCCCTAATTAAATTACGAATGACCAGCTGCAGCTGGATAGTGAGTTGTATAAGGAAGCTAATAGGGCAGTCTTATTGAACACACTGTCTGTCTGGATTCAACATACAACTTGGCACCGAAGTGCAGCAGTTCGAGTTACCACGTTCCAAATAGCACACAAAGGTAGACAAGAAAATGGGTGAAGAGAATCAATAGAATTTTGAAAAGTATAAGAGTGAAACAGAATGAGTAATGGTAGAAAGGAATATGAAAGATTACAGAGACTGAATACATCTGCGTAAGCCATTGACAACGATCATTTTGAGCCATGTCACCTAGTGTCTCCAGCCATTGATTCTTAGAGTCCCAAGGGCTCCAACCCGGAAGTCTGCATCTCGCTACCTGACTCAGTTTAACTGTCAAGGATTTCATGGATTGATGCCATGCTTTTGTTTGGCCCTGCACGCGAAACCTCTCTGTGTTGAAATTACATGGCCTATAATCCCCAACTGCTCTCAATTTACAGCATAATTCCAACAAATCACTTAATATACCGGAACTATGATCAAACGACCGTTCATTACTCCATGGTTTTTCAAGTATTCTTCAAAACGATATTTATTTATTAGTTTTAGGCATTAAATTAAACCATTTAGACTCACCCAGTATTTTCCGCAGCGGAATTAATACGCAGAATGAAGCCATCACTGGGTGAGTCTAAATGATATTTATTTATGTTGAAACAAACCAACAAAAATTATGTACTAACTCCTCAACCAAGATTAATTACGAGTAATGCTGTTCCCTAATTGAATTTAAAAAATAACCGGTTGCAGCTGGATAGTGAGTTATTCACATGTGGTATAAGGAAGCTAATAGGACAGTCTTATTGAGCACACTGTGTAACGCCATATCCATTTGCATATCATATCAACTATCAAACTGTCTTTTCAAAAATGATACGATTGACGATCACCTGTTTCCGTTGAGTCTCAGGGCTAAATTTGACAGTCATCTTCTACTACCTACCTACCTACACTACTTGCTTTACTCATTCCACCTTGATACTACTACCATGTGTAAACAGGTAAACTACCTTGGATTAAATATCACTGAATTAAAACAAAAATACAAGAGTTAGACAGATGCTGTAACTTAACAAACTGTTTGCGTATGCAATCGACGTGAATGAAATAACCTATTCTATCAAACATTATGTTAATATTTATGTTGAATGAGAATCACACACTAAAACTACGATATTATGCATATTATAGTTTGGAATTCCACACATAATGTATACATACATTATACGTTAATAATTACATACAAGGTGTCATTATACAGATTTCACTGAGTTTTTCAAGTCTCAGCTCTATAAACAAACAAATGGGTGATAAAAAGTTCTCGTTTACATTGAAGGCGTAGTATAAACACAGGGGCGAATAAAACTGTTCATTGTAGAACACAATGAATATTCACTCTTTCTTATTCATTTAGGAATTCTGAAGACTGATTGATGGTGTGGGGCTATAGGGTAACCAATGGGACCAATCTCTGGCATAGACGTGATATCCGGCTGGCTATCGACTAAAGGACGTGTGTACTAATCAGCAGTCCACTCCGTCCTCCTTTATGGCTGTGAGACCTGACCATTGAGAGTGGAAGACATGAAAAGGCTAGATGTCTTTGATCATAGGTGCCTGCGTTCTATCTCCAGTGTGAAGTGGTTTAACAGAGTGAGCAATATTGAGGTTAGGCGTCGAGTGCTAGGTAAGGAGGGAAAATCAACAGACGAGGCTGTGAAGTTACATCGATTGAGATGGTTAGGACATGTGTTACGAATGCCTAGCCATCGCCTTCCTCGACAATGGGCAATGTTAGCTGATATACAGTCAGGCTGGAAAAGAGCTAGCGGCAGTCAAACGAAAATATGGCACCAGTCAATGAAATCTACAACAGTTAGTCTAACCCACGTAGAAAGGTGTAGACTTCCTGACTGGTTAGGGTCCTCGGGACGGTAAAAACCAATGGCTGGAGACAATTGGTGATGTCTCACAATCTTCGTTCTCAATGGCCGGCGCAGATGCATCCACTCCTTGTGACTTATAATTTCCAATAAAACTATATTGTTCTTCGTTATCACTGTTCCTTTTGTCTCATATCCCTGTTTACTGTCTCTATTATGCATTTCTTCTACTTTCTTCTCTTGCTTTGTGTGCTACATGGAGTGTGGCGACTTGAACTGCTGCACATTGGTGCAAAGTTCTATGTTGAAAACAGACAGACAGACAATGGGACCAATGCCAGCTGGTATTTTCCTTGCATAATTAGAAAAGAGGCCATTGAAAGGTGTAATTGGTGAACTAGAATTCTATTGTCGTTACATGGATAATACGTTTCTGTTTATCAAAAATGAGCCTTCTGCAATAAATTGTACCATTCTTAAACACCCATATGACTAGGAAAGGGGGTGGCACAATCAGAAAGGAGTATATCTAGAAAACCTACAACATCGACTTGTCGGTATACTCATTTCTTGAGTGTTTAGTAAGTTTGCAATTTAGCCGCAATTTAGTAAGGTGTCAGGTCCACAGATCTAGAGTAATCTCCTTTACAAACTCAATGTTGTTAGAGAATTACTCAGTAAAAATGGATATCCAGAAAAGTTTATTGATAAAAATATGGACATGACTCAAAGGCAAGTTGGTATGTCGATAGCTTCGAAGAAGCTCTTGTTCATAAAGCTTAAGTTCTTTGGTGATAACATCAGTGAATGCAGTAAGAAGAGCATTCAATGAGGCAGAAGTGTACTTTCTCTTCATAACCACTCCAACTTTATGCAAGGGGAATAAGCATAAAGTACTTAATTTCGTTTCCTCTATGTGTAACTATCAGTTTGACAGCTCCTATGGAGTCAGTTACATTGGGTGTACAATTAAGCATGTTCATCATCGGACTTCACAATAGCCAAGGTTTATTCTTAGCTCCGTTTTGGCTCATCTTGTAGACACTGAACACAAATTCTAAGTTAATAAGGCTTTTAAATTTATCTAACATGTTCTGACTAAACCTGATTTCGCCTAACAAATTCTTCTTTAACATACAGATGTAACCATCGGAATCCATCTAAAGGAGCTAAAGTTATGTGC
>OX235274.1:96124811-96165863 GCA_944472155.2 Trichobilharzia szidati | reverse complement strand
GTTAGCAATAAAATGCACTGGAAATTTTGTACACTTTATGTGTGTGTGTGTGAGAGAGAGATAGATAGTATATTGTCTGGATTGATGTGATTTCTTTGATTATGTTATAATTTTACTCCATGGTTTAGTGGAGTGGACTTCTTGTTTACGTTGATTTCCATCACGCGGATTCCTCACAGACACTGGTTTCCAATGTGTTTTATATTGTAGTGAGAGACCTACTTGCAATTGCAGAGGATTACTGGAACAGAAATACGCTTAAAGTTCAGCTGTCATTAACGTGATCTCATATATCATGATAGTCTCGAAATCATACACAAAGTGAATTCCACTGATCACTTCATACTACTTATACATAGACAATAGTTGATGCAATATATGAACAAAACATGAAGGTTATGTGATCCACAATGTCATACAGTATTGATAACTGGATGATATTTCGAGAACAATGTGTTGCTCATTATCATATCTGTCACTGTGTGTCATATCGAAGAGGCCTTATTCATCGTGAAATGATGTCCTACCAGAGTGACTGAATTCCACATCTACATAGAATAATATGCTCAGTGCATCTGATCACGTCGCCCAACCTTTGTCGTCTTTGTAACAAGACAAATGTGTGATAACTTCATTTCACTGGACACCAGGAACAGTCATATCCAACTTATTCAGTAATAAGAAGATGGTGGAATCACTAACCAGATGCAGTAGGAATTCGTACGAGACGGAAATATCAAACCGAAGATCAATTGTTCACAATTAAACTTGAATATTCTACAATTTCAATTTTCAGAGGAGCACGGACCTCCATTGATCTGGAATTCGTGTGTAAATCGGCTGCAATATGCATGAGGAAGAAGAATGGACTTCTCAACAATAGTGTCTTGTCAGTCAGTGCCTCTATATGGTTGAGAGAATTGGAGAGTGTGTCATCGAGAGCGTATCGAACAATGTGCTGCTGACTTTCATGGACAACTCTCTCCACTGGTTCGATACTGGAGATCAGTGGGCTGGCCATTGTGCCGGTAGGAAATGATTGTGATTAGTGACGAGGACCTCTGTCACTCAAATATCCAATCAAGAAGCAATTGTCCAAATTAAATGGCGAAGTTGGTGGTGATGGATGGGGCAGTCTCTGAAGTGAAGCGAGTGTTAGTTGATATCACACTGCAGATCCTCAAGTGGAACGTGAGTGTGAGATGACGTAGTGAACATGGGTCAGAGTGTTTCGTCGAGGAGATAAGGTGAGGGTGAGATGAAGGCTTGTGAGGAGCAGTAGTGTAGCCAACTGAGAGAGACTGAAGAGAACAGGATGAAATGGAGATGTGTCGGTGATGCTCTATGTTCTACTCAATCGAAACACAAGGGAACAATAATAATTCAGTGAATTTAGAAATAAATGGAAATGTCTGTGTCCACCTGATTTGCGTGCTATCATAATTCAGACTCGAAATTTCACACCCATACCAATAGAGACTAGTTCGATGGTAGGGTGGTGGCTAAACACGCAGTCAGAATACTTCATCCCTCCTCAACCCTACTTATGTCTTCTTCAATCAACACCTCACGGAATAATTCAGAAATAATTATCAGTATAATGTGTTCGTAAGGTCGAAGTGCTGTTCACGTGATTGTGCATTTCTTCCGTATCTGGAATACAACACCATCACATACATACAAAACAATCGTCCTTCGAACAAGGACAGAAACATACTGAATAAGTGTGATCACTTGAGAAATAAAATGCTAACAGAATGGATGTGGCATTCGATTCGTAGCTTTCCGTCCTAGTTATTTTCCCCTCTTTACACTAATTTGCTAATTTCGAGATGAATAATTCATTTCCAGTGTGAAATTGCACTGAAGACCTTCAAGTGTCTCATTCAGGTGAGACAGACAAATAACATACTTGATTGATCGAGCTAAGTCTCACCACAGGTTTCAATGAACATATTTCAGTGCATATGCATGCATGTCAAAATTCACTCTACACTGATTGATTAGCAAACCAGCCAATCATATAGGCGACAGACTTTGTCACTTTGAGAAATCGATTTAACAGCAGTGCACCGTTCATTTGATATTGAAATACGACTTCTTTGTGAGCGTGAAATTACCTGAGAATGGATAGTGAATCAAGAGACAAGGTGAGTGTACTTATCAGTGTGATTTTGTACTGAGTCAAATGGAATGCCGAAGTAAATTGTATTTCTTGTCAGAGAGGTTATTCGAAATTGAATTAATGATATAAGAATCGTTTGATTGACTCGACAGTACCACATCACTTGGTCTCTATTTCTGAACTGTCTGTCGTTGATAGTGTGTAGAAAAGGAAAGCATGTGATTGAGGGAAACATTTCGCGTCTGTGAATTGATTTACCACAGCTGTCTTTGTTGTCGTTGTTGACTGGATGAAGAAAGATGCCGTAGTTGACCTCTCTCTATCTCTGTGTCTGTCTTTCACCCAGCCTCTCCTTCTCTCAACATAGCTGTATTAATCTTCAATATTTCCACGCTGTCCATTCCACTTGTGTGATTTCACTGAAGTGCACAGATCGGAATCAGTTGGATTGTCAGGAGAAAGTGGTTAAGCCAGATATCGAATGGTTGACGCCAGTGAGTTAAATGCTGTGGAAGATGAGCTCGGCCATTGTTGCACTGGCGTATAATCACACAATGCTGTGGAAGTGGAGTGAAGATATTAAACAATGATACAGTTACGTGGAGCGACAGAGAGACTGTGTGTGTGTAATCAGGAGATATTTCCTTATCGGGTAAGCAGAATTCGACTGAGAATTTTGCTTTCACGCAAATCAAAGTTGTGAGATGATGAGCTCAGTTGACCGTTTCCTGAACTGACCATACAACAGGATGTGTGAAGTGGATGCAAAGGAGATTCCATAGGGATGTCATCAATTTTCTATGGATTGTTCCGCTGAATGCAAATTGTACATTCAATGTGCATCTCAGAAGTAGTTGGTTTACGTATGCAGTTGGGATCCCAGCATACACCGTGGGATCATCTACCCATTTACGTATAAGACAAATGCTTTCTGGTAGCGGGACGTTAGTCAGGAGGGAGTCGACATGACGACATATCATCTGCTTATTGGAAGCATTGATGTTCTGCATACAATGCATGAATTTGAGGGTTGTAGGGAGGAAGTAGATGCACACATATCTCCTAGGAGTTTTCAGGATGTCAGCTGACAAATTAGCTATTGCACGAGTGAAGTGTCCGTATATTCCCAGAATCGTCTGAAGTGGCAATTCAGCTTTGTGTATCTTCCATAGGTCATGAAGCCTGTTCATGACACTATTCATCCTGTTGGTCTAATCGTCTCAATATCCTCTTCGTGAAGTGAGTGATTTTTCTCCAGTTTAGGGCATCTGCGAATCGCCTCACAACTACTTCATTTCTCCTTGATTCTACTATGGGTGTTGAGGAGGTTTTCGATGACCACCGAGTGCATACTCGTCATTTGTCAGCATTTCCAGTGTACAGCTATGAATTCGAGGCATAGATGAAATACACGACTGCACGTCTGTTGACAGTCGACTTTGTCATGTTGGAATGGGAATTCACGGAAAAGAGACTCTTCGCTGACCGTCTTGTCGCCATATTTTTGTCATGTTTGTCTAAGACACTGATTTGGGTTAAGAAGAAATTTAGGGGAAAGTGAATAGCTCCTGGGATCTCTGTTCCCAGTCAAAACAACTTCAGATCAGATGAGTATAGCTATGCAGTATTAGTGTGAAGAGGATTTGGTAGTGAACATCCGTGATCGAATGTAAGACTGTCAGGACACAAGCATGAATGTTAACGTGGCCGATGGGTACCTAGAATGTCAGCTTTCACTTAGCGTTCACAGCTAGACAGACCACAATTTCCCTTTTCTGATAAATACAAACCACCTCATTCATGTCTATGAAATACACTGATGCTTTTCCCTGTTTCAGGATTCCAGTGGAAACAGTGAAGACGAAGTCAAAACATCGGTGGATAAAGTAACTGACGAAGTGAAGGGCTGTGTCAATGTCGACTGGCCAGAGTCCGATTCTAATGGCGATATCAAAGATGATGAATTTCTGTTGGTGCTCGACAAGACGGCCATGCCCAGCTTCGTTACTTCTTATCCGACTGATGATAAGAAATCATGGGACAAGTTTGCTGAGACAGCTGCTGCTTATGTGTACAAGTCTGTTGATGAGAGTGTATCACAACCATTACGCGTATGGCTAAGCAATTCGGCGAGTGCTGCGATCCTCCACGGACTCCTTGGAGAGTTGACCACGTCGACAGATGCAGATCAAGGTGAAGACTCACACTCTGCTAAAGAAGCAACAACTGAAAATGTGTCAATTGAGGGTGCATGTCTACGTAATCGTCAGGATGGTCATTGGTGTTATGGAAGATGGACGGTAGACAATGTGGCAATTAGTTCGGAGATGAAGGATGTGTTTAACTGTGAGATGGCAAATGCATGTGTCTCAGTGATGATCGCCGCCGTGATCAATTATTTTCAGGAGAATCGCTACATACCGACCGGATTGATGAAGGACAACTATGCGTCGAGAATACTTGAAAGTGGCGTGATGGAAAAGTATGATGTGAAAGATGAATCCGATAAGATGAAGGCGATGTTGATCACTGGTCGTTGGGTCTCGAAATTGATCGTTTTCCGTAAGGCTACGAAACACCGACAACTTGTGCATCCGATCAGACCTGTCAAGCGGATTGGTTACAAGCAGTCTCTGAGAAAACTCGATATCAGCAAACATTTGTTTGATGTACCTGCTGGCTTCACAGATACACGGATTGCCTACATGATTGCTGATAGGATGGTCCGATCGGTGTGCATCCCCTTCTTCAAGAAATTCCATGAACTGATTGAATTACGAAAGCAGTACTGTCGAATAATTAGTGATCCATTCCACTACCACATACATGGTGATTATTTGACCGGTTCACCAAGGACGACAATTATTGACACATCGAAATACCTGTTAGGTCGACTCATCACGTATCTGAGAGTCTTCGAGCCGGAAAGCGAACTACTACTTTATTCGCGTGGGTGTGAGAAATACTACTTGGATTACAGTGATCGTTGGGAGGATATTCTGCGTGACATTCACGATGAGATATATATGCCGAGTGGAAACAATTTGACAGAGGTTCTGAGAGAAGCCGGAAACATTCCGGACCAATTCCCACCGAACGGTGAGGAGATGAAAGCCTGTTGGAAGGAATATGGTGTTGGCGAGAAGATTCAACAATCGATCCTCAAATATTACTTGACGAGCTCACAGAGCTAACTTTTCATCAACTAAAGTGTCGACATCTCTGATGTCTATTTCAAGTGTTTGTCGACTGTGACTGTTACGTCTCAAATAAATATTTATCCCATCATGTGTTTTGTTTGTTTCATTCTCCTTTGAGAATAGTGACACGCAGTGGTGATGGAGTGACAGAGTGTATGAGTGAGTGAGCGTATTGTAGACTTTGTGTTGTCATTTCCTAGTAGGGTAATCTAAATATTCGGCTGTCAATGTTGGATGATATTTTCGACGCGAACTAGAGATGACGATGTGAATAGTTGATCGTGTGATCATGTCCATTGACTTTTGAATACATCAGGCTGATATAGTGACTATGTGTGTTATTCATTCTCGATAGTGTATTCCTAATGTGTGCATTGTAACAGTGAATTCGAATGTCCACATAGACTGCAGATGGTATGAACAGTTGTAGGTGTTACGTCACTGGGAGTAGACAGTATAAGCGTGGGATACTCGTATAGTTAATAGAGAGAATAGCAGTAGTTTAGCGATGAGTCACTTTTTGGATAATCTTAAATGTATATGGTTATTTTGTATATGTGTGTAAACTAAATTTGTCAAACGAAAACAGAATTAGTAAGCTTTTGGTGGGGTTACGCAACACAAACTGCGTTCATAGGAATTGTGTGTTCACTTTAGAGGGTAGTAATAAAGTGATGAGTTGTCACAAACGATTGTTAAAGAAGAGTTACGTAATAACATGGATAGTTTGGTGAATGTGTTGTGCTCAGTGTGTACATAGAAATGAAATATATTAGAATACGGAATTACGTAAGAGTTTTGAAAGACATGCAAACAAGCAAGAGCTAAGTCAAATCATCAGAGTTGTTATCACGATAGTAGAAGTGACTGAATAATTTTCTTTTGTATGCATAGTTCGGGTTCTTCTAACTGAGCGATTAGGTCTTCTGCAATGCAGAGAAGATGGAAACGTATTGTCTTTGGCAGGTTGTTCTTCACTTTGTAGATTGCTTTGAGGGAGGCGTTTGTTGAGATGGAATGACCAGTGTTGACGAGATGTTCAATTATTGCACTCCTTATACGGCCACTACTTCCTTTCTGCAACCACACTGGGTAGTGTTCTTTGACCGCTTTTGACAGGACGCGCATCGATTGACCAATATGTAGTGGACCTAGCAGCTAGGTAAGTATATACACACAATTAAAAGGACAGAACAGGTACTAACAAATACGTATATATAAGATATTCAGTTCACTTAAGTTAATATACACAAAAAGGACTGAGGTTATTTGAAGAAAAACTATAATAGTCACAAAATACACAAATTATAGACGTACGAAATTATAGGAATGTAATTGTCCTTTTCTTGATTATACAAATCCTCCACTACACCTTAGAGCTGTCAACCGTCGGAAGTCTCCGCGTAGAGTAAAGCAGATAGGAGCAAAGCTCTTGATGGGGATGTGTCAACCAGTGAGAGACAGAGTTGGTCGGCAGATGTGCTGGGCGAGCAGCCGGAGAGAGAGCAACCGATTCCTTCCTTGCGCGCGGTTCAAGGTTCAAGGTTGAATTCCTTATTTTTCCGTGAACATATAATTTGATATGTTTTTAGGCCGCCACACGGCTCCCCCTCTTAGAAGTCCGGAGGGACTGCTATTGACGATTTGCAGTACAATGGTGAGAAGAAAAATAATTATACTGCTACATAACACTATGGGAATACGGAAAAAAAATGGAAAAGATTTTTTTACGCTTTTGTGAATAGTTCGACATCAACTTCTGAACTGGAAGTGGGTGGGAGTACAATGGATACATATTACGGAGAGTGAACACGCACACAAAACAAAAACAAAAAAATATTCTTTTAATAAACACAGGTGAGTATACGTCAGCTCTGTTTATATGACACATGAAAGAACAAAATTGCGAAAGAGATCAATGTTAATTGGAACGATGGCATCAAACTGAATGGCACTAATAATAATAATAATAATGATAATGTCCGTTAAAACGCTAACCAATATAGTAGTAATTATGGGAGAATAGTTGTGAATACATATATACACATATACAGTACTGAGGTAGTAAAAAAAATAGCAATGCTTCGGAACAAAAATGATGTCGTACCTGACACAAATAAACTACGTAAGTCAATAATTAACAACAATAATCAATAATGTATACGTAAAAAAAATTGTTACAACCTTAAAGATATTAATCAGTAAAGTGTACAAAACGGGCAGGTTTATTAACCTGTCTGCCACTACGAGTAATGCAAGGGGGAGGTAGCATTATTGGCACCTCTGGAGCTTTGGCGGTTTCTTGTTTGTCTGCTGAAGTCGCTGTTGGGATGTCGTCGCCATCTGTGTAAGCAGGTTTGAGTCTATCCACGGAGACCGTCATCTTTTTACCTTCTTTGCTCACTGTGAAATATTTTTCCGCGCGATGCAGTACTGGGTATGGGCCTTCATATGGAGGTTGTAGCCCTTTCCTGACGTTGTCGATCCGTATAAAGACAAATTTACAGGTTTGTAGATGGCTACTTAGGTTTTCTCTGCGGGGATATTGTCTCGGAGCTATTGGTTGAAGTTGTGACATTCGTCTGGTCAGTTGATCAGAAAACTCAGAAATATTCACATTTTGAGAGTCATGAGAGGCTACTAGCTGTCCTGGCAGTGTTAAAGTAGTGCCGTAAACTAGTTGTGCGGATGTACAACCAAGGTCCTCTTTAACAGTTGATAGTATGCTAAGTAAAATCAGAGGTAAGTATTCACTCCATTTGTGGTGAGAGCTGTCTACTAGCCAAATTGGTAGACAGTAATTTACGTCAATATTTACGTTCCCAAGATTTGTCGTGAGAAAATGTGAACAATGATTGATTCAAAACCGACCACAGCAGACTTTGCGTAGGCGGATGCAGTTAACATATAGAGGATTTGACATTCAAGAAACAGTCACAAATAGATGAAAGATTAACTTTACGTGAGAAACAACCAATCGGAAGACTGTGTTTGTTTACTTAAATAACCATAGTAATGTACATGAAAATATATAAATAAGCGTTGATTTCCTTAATAAATGATCTGTTGCCTGACTCTTGCCTTCTGTCGTTACACATTTAGATGTATCATTCTGTGCCATAGGGGAGCTTTTCAGTTGTCTGTGAAATCTTTCCACAAGACCATTCGCTGCCGGATGGTAGGCTGTTGTGGAGATATGTTTAACTTGCAGGAGTCTCGTCAGTTCACGAAACAGCGTCGATTGGAATTGAGCACCTCGATCGGATGTAATAGTAGTTGGTACACCGTAATTTGACACCCTGCGGTCGAGGAAAACCAAAGCAACATTTTCGGCAGATATATCGTTCAGGGGGCATGTAATAGCCCAACGAGTAAATCTATCAATGGCTGTCAGGATATATTTATATACTCTTGACGTTAGCAATGGTCCTACAATATCTATATGAACGTGCTGAAATCTCCTGTCCGGTAAATCAAACGTTTTCGGCGTTGTGATAGTGTGGCGGTGTACTTTGGAGCGTTGGCATTGGAGACATTCTCGTGCCCATCTCCGAATGTCAGAGTTCATTTTAGGCCACACGAAACGTTCGCTGATGAGTCTGACGGTGGCACGTACTCCAGGGTGAGAGAGTGAATGTAAGTGGTCGAATAAAGCTCTTTGGCATTGGAGAGGAACAAACGGACGATTATTGCCGGTAGATACATCACAAACTATAGTGGCATCTGACAAGAGAATAGGTACGTCCCTGAGCTGTAAGGAAGAGTTTCCGCGACAATTTCGAAGTTCTGCGTCGTCTCTTTGTAACTGAGCCATACGGTCAAGGCTGACGTCTACTGAAGTTTCAAGCTGGTGTATATCACCTCTTGAAAGAGAATCAGCTACCACGTTTGCGTCCCCTTTGATGTACTGTATGTCAGTTGAAAATCGGGAGATAAAGTCTAACTGTCTGGCTTCTCTTGGGGAGTGTTTATCCAGCGAAGTGGTGAAAGCATAGCACAGAGGTTTGTGGTCAATAAAAATAGTGAAATGCCGACCCTGTGGTAAGTAACTGAAGTGTTTGACTGCTAGGTATATAGCCAACAATTCTCTCCCAAAAGTACTGTAACGTGTCTGAGCCGGTTCTAACCTCTTCGAAAAGAAAGCAAGTGGGGTAACGTCACCATTAATCTTTTGCTGTAACACCGCGCCCACAGCTACTTGGGAGGCATCTGTGCACAGGATAAGGGATGCTTCGGGGTTGATGTGAGACAACATAGCGACTTTAGATAAAGCGTCTTTAGCGTTGCAGAAAGATTCGTGTGCTTGCTCTGACCATTGAAATTTTTTAGGATCACTTTTAAGGAGATCGGTTAAAGGTTGGACGATAGAGGCACACGAAGGAATAAAACGTTGATAGAAATTAAACATCCCCAAAAATTGTCGGACTTTCTTCAAAGAGTCTGGTTGGGGGAAGTTTTTTATTGTATCTATCTTTTCCTCAGTAGGCCTGATTCCCTTGGCAGTTATGTAGTGTCCCAGAAATTGAATAGAAGAGGCACCGAAAATGCACTTCTTAGGATTTATAGCGACACCATACTGTTCGAAACGCTGAAACAAAGTGCTAAGATGATTTTTATGTTCCTCTTCCGACTTGCTAGCAATTAGTACGTCGTCGATATAAACGAACATAAAGTCAAGGCCCCGCGTGACTTGGTCCATGAAGCGCTGAAAAGTTTGTGCAGCGTTTTTCAGCCCGAAAGGCATTCGTAAGAATTCAAACAAGCCAAAAGGTGTTATAATAGCTGTCTTCTCGATGTCCTCAGGAGCGACTGGTATCTGGTGATAAGCTCTGACTAAATCCACTTTGGAGAAAATAGTTTTACCTTGCAGTGTTAGAGAGAAATCATGCAAGTACGGAATGGGATAACGATCTGGGACAGTGGCGTTATTCAAACGTCGGTAATCCCCACACGGTCGCCAATCATGCTCAGCCTTTGGTACCATATGTAATGGTGAGGACCAGGGACTGTTGAATGGCCGGATGATGCCCAATTGCATCATGTGTTCGAATTCAGCTTTGGCTGCTGCTAACTTGTCGGGTGGTAGTCGACGAGGACGTGCTCTGACGGGTTGACCAGTTGTGACAATTTTATGCGTGACAGAATGAGGAACATCTTCGATATTATAAGATGGCTTTAAAATTTTTGGGAAACGATGCAGTAATGCAGAAAACATGCAGTCATCTGGCTTTTCGATGCATATGTTATGAACAGAGTAGTTTGAGATGATTCCGTGGACTTGAAGCTGGGTGCAGTTATTAATCAGCTTTTTCTTGTTGACATCAACCAGCAGATTGAAATTGCCTAAAAAATCGGCACCCAGTATGGCATGGCGAAAGTCAGCTACTATGAATATCCATGTAAATCGACGACGTAAACAAAGATCCAAAATAAGTGATTGTTCACCGTAAGTCCGTATGCTAGTTTGGTTAGCTGCTCGAAGTGAAAGTTTTGCAGCTGTGCTAGAAGATCACCTGGAGAGTGAAGGAGGTATTACACTAACTTCGACTCCTGTGTCTACCAGAAATAATGTGCCTGTGGTTTTGTCCCTCACGTAGAAAAGGCGACTTGAATGGTTGCCAGTAACAGCTGTCGCCATCACTGTCTGGCTGAGATGTTTCCCTGAGCCTGATTCTCTTCACTAAAGATGCACGGTTTGACATATTTCAGGGCATGACGTCCAAACTTCCTATGATACCAACATATATTGCTGTCCCTAGAAGACATGCGGGAACGCTGTCGGGAGAGAGATCGTCTATGTGATTGTGACCGTGCTTGTGAACTCCGCCTCTCGACTCGTCGATCAGATCTATGTGTTTCCAACTTGTCAATCCTTGCCGCTAAGTCTGCAATGGCGGCGAGTATTGGTGACGACATTATAGGTGTGAGAATATTGATACAAAGGAGAATACAAATATGAGACCACCAACAAAAAATTGCAATGAAAGTACAAAATAGCAAAAATAAGTATATAGATACGTGAAAATAATCCGTGTTCCAAAACGGGCTCACCAATTAAGTGTAGTGGACCTAGCAGCTAGGTAAGTATATACACACAATTAAAAGGACAGAACAGGTACTAACAAATACGTATATATAAGATATTCAGTTCACTTAAGTTAATATACACAAAAAGGACTGAGATTATTTGAAGAAAAACTATAATAGTCACAAAATACACAAATTATAGACGTACGAAATTATAGGAATGTAATTGTCCTTTTCTTGATTATACAAATCCTCCACTACACCTTAGAGCTGTCAACCGTTGGAGGTCTCCGCGTAGAGTAAAGCAGATAGGAGCAAAGCTCTTGATGGGGATATGTCAACCAGTGTGAGACAGAGTTGGTCGGCAGATGTGCTGAGCTAGCAGCCGGAGAGAGAGCAACCGATTTCTTCCTTGCGCGTGGTTCAAGGTTCAAGGTTGAATTCCTTATTTTTCCGTGAACATACAATTTGATATGTTTTTAGGCCACCACAGATATACCTGGTTCCACAGCCACAGGTGAACTGATATATATACATAGAAGTTGTCGGGTGTTAGGTCTTGTCCTTCGGGCCTCTGCAGATCAGCGGGCGAGTGCAGAACATTAATCTCAGTGTTGCTGGGAAGAAAATTCTTCTTGAAGAAGTGGAATTTCTCCTTCTGAGGACATCACTGGGTAGGTCAGCAAATGACTCATTGGAGATCCCATTGCGATCTCGTCTTGTTGCCTGTAAATAACATCGTTGAATGTGAATTGTACATTAAGTGTACATATCAGTAATAATCCGTTTCCGATTTCAAGAGTAAAACTTTAAAGCTGAATGGCAGTTGCTGAATATTTGTAGTAACTGAATAAGACCGTGATCATCATCACAGATAGTAAAGATGTCATCCATATATCTAACACACAATTGAAAATTGTTGATAGTTGATTTGAGTTGGCCATCCGCAAGGTTTGCAATGAAGCAGTCTGCAAGCGATGGGTCGAGTGGAGATCCTATTGCGATCCCATCCTGTTGTCTGTAAATAAAATAGTTGAACGTGAATTGTTCATTAACTGTACATCTCAGTTATAGTTCTCCAAAAAAGCTGTCGGTTATCCGACAATACTACTCATGAGTTGACTAATGTGGATGGATAGTCCTGAGAGGATATATGGCTCGATGAATCAGTTCACAATTGTCAGGTTCATTGACTTTGTAAGAGGAAAAGTAGGTGAGAAAGAAAACAGTCCCATCCATCTTATGAAGTAATGGTGCAATGGCAGATCATTGTGTTCTTGCAGAAAGCGTCGTCAACATGCAACTTAGACATTCTTCTTACAAGTGTACGCCAAACTAATCCAGGGTTAAGTGGTTTCCAGTAGAGTGAATCCAACCTTCTCCATGCTATCCGTTCTTCTTGTGTCTTTGGGTCCACACCTTCATCAAACTGTATCAATCTCTAGGTGACTTTATAGCGTGATCGGTAACATAACGAATTTTCCAATAGAAATACAAGTTATTGAAATTATAGTGTACCGGCGTGTCTGTTATAACCGTAGCGGAATTAAATGAGGACGTTGTCGCCTTATTCTATCTGCGCCTGACTGATATGCCTATCTGCTTCTGGTACCTTCCGAATCAGCGAAGCACGTAAATATCAAAAGACAAAAGCTGGCCTGTGACTGCGTATTGTAGTACAACAACTAAGACAAAGAAACTTATTTAGGAAATGGTATTTATACATTTTTACAACAATACAGACAGCTAACAGCATTTGAAATAATTGGTTGTAATAGTCAATAACAAAGTGCGTGGGAAATGATTATATACCACTTATGCGAGATTAACAGTCGTTGAAATAATTGAACAATAACAAAGTGCCTGGGATCCTATCAGTATCATAAAAATACTGTTAACGTGTTATGGAAATTAATGATAACTTCACTAATAATATAATCCATAATAGTGTTCAATGCTGGAGTCCTGTCTACTGGTAGAAGCTGTTCACCGGTTGTAGAATAGTCTTCGAAGGAAATGTTCCCGGAAAATTTAGAGAATACAACACGGTTAGTAGGGAAGCAACTAGACAGTATAGACCAGTGAGAAGATGAAGCATCGAGCAGTACACTGTATTTTATTTTTCACTCCGAAGTTAACTTTATTATTCAATCAATCGTTTTAAACAAAAGTTGTGTACAATGTTCCCATTTTTGACCTCTAACATAAATCTGTACATACATGTTATTGCAGACTAAAACCAATCTCGGAACTCGTCTGATGCTAACACCGAACTGTTTGTCCCCCAATTTTCATGAGATATTTCATCGCGAAATCACCTCACCTAACTAAGTCGTCTACAGAAGTTATTTGTACTCTCAAAGACTTCTCAAATTATTCGTTTGTCTCACATTTGATTCATTCGTATTTGTTTCGAGCTTATCCGCATAGTGACGAAATGACTACTATTTGAACGACCTAACGCATTCATTTTCCCCGATTCATATGTCTCCTATCAACATGGTTATCTTCGAGGCAGACTTGACGAAGAATCTCCCAACAATTCGCGCACTCATTGTTCCATTCCTCATTATCCTTCACAGCGTGTTCTAGGCGAGTTAGCAGTGTTTGCATATTTCCCTCAACCACCAAAACCTCATCATCATACGGGTAGTGATTTTCAAGACAGGTGGACATCTTAGTTAGTTCACCACTCCCCCTGCTCCTATACAACACAAAATATGTCAGCGCTGCAACACGTTGTTCGAGCGAATGTTCAGTGTGCTCAGTTGTTTCTAACTCGCGTTTACTATCTATCCTCTGATCACACATAAACATATGTGTTCGTTAGATTATGCATGCATTTTGTCACCTGATGAATTCCTTCCTCTTCTCATTAGATGTAAGTTTCAAACAATCTTCTAAACAAAGTTCACCAAGCTTATTCTCACTCCGAAGATGAGTAGGTGAATGTAGACAATTAGCAACAATCGATCAGTGTTATATGCACTTATCTTCTGCCTTTCAGATCGAAGTGAACATTTCTCTGCATATGACAAATCAATCGAATTGAAGTTGTGCTAGTTCTCTAACAAGCATATCACATCTAGTGATAAGAGTTGTCATTTACAAAATGACTCAGTGGCGAGGATGAATTCCCAGGTTAATGCCGTGAACTTACACCATTCACTGATGGCCACTGGCATCCAGTCACAATGACATCACGACGATGAGTGATATTTAGTTTCCCTAACAAGTACGAAATGAGAGAAATTCACTTGTGGAATTGCATTGCTCTCCACTGCAAGTTATTCATCACAGAATCTATTTCATTTTCGCGATATTTATCCTCTGTGGAAGCAGGCTAGTATTATGCGAAATGCACCGATATATTCAAATCAATCAGTTCAAGATTTCCGATAGACCTGCTGCAATCAAGTAGATGAAACCGCATTCCACACTTCATTGTCTTCATCTGATTGATGTATGAGTGAGATAGGAAACTCAATACGATGTCACTTACTTCCCTAGAAGATATCATTTAAGGAGTGTTTCTCGCAGATTGAATCAGGAAACATGTTTAGATGTATAATCTGTACATTTCGTCTGGCGAATATATTTCCAATCCATTATTATAATAAGAATAGCGTGTGCATTTCACGTAAGAAGAATTTTCGATTCGTTTAAGGACATGGTTAGACTGAGTGCCTACTGATTAATGCGAAGCAGAAAAGTGTGGCCTTTCGAAATTCTTACAGCATTCCTTTTATACAGAAAGACTTGAAGGGACAGTAGTCACTTTGTAGTTGTTTCTTTAGGTGAGCTGGTGAGTTGGCGATTCATGTGCTTGCATATCGTGAGTAACCTACTTCAATGGATTTTAAGTCAATCCATTGACAGTGTGTATTGGTAGCGCATTGAAAGCAATAAATATTTTCCCGTCTAGGTGGGATAATGATATTTTCTAAATTTCAACAATTTCCATTGTGTTAGGCTTACAGAGAGGCATTAGAACCTGTTCTACAGCACACCTTTATACAACTTCGCCCAGATTACTAGCTGACTAGTTTTCTAGCCTGTAACACACCTTAGGAATTGACGGATGTTTTGGCTACCCCACCCAAGTAAGCCAATCAAACTGCTACAGGAACTTCAACGCACAAGAGGAGTAATGAAAATATGAAAATTAGAAAAACAATCTTATATTCGTCTGGAATCAAAGAGAGAAAGAGAGAGAGAGAGGCGAAATGACACAGAGGGCTGTTGAAAGCCTGACGGAATCCCGTCAGATGATGGGTCTTCTTTCGATAAAGTCGAATTGAAACTAGGGTCGTGGAATGTTCGCGTAATGTACGCGGCTGGAAAGGCTGTCCAGGTAGTCAAAGAAATGAGAGTGAGAATAAGGCATGGAAGTGCAGCGTGAGAGTGTCTGTGAAAGCAGGTGCAATGCATGTGGACTATCGAAATTGTCAACTGGAGTCAGTAATCTACTCCGGTCACCACCACCACCAAGACGACAACCACGAGCACACTGAGGCCAAGAGTGGCTACCATGATGTCACCGATTGCAGCCAAAACTCTGATGCAGTGGGAACCAATCTCCGACAGGATGATTACAGCAAGATACAACTGAGAAGGAGGGAAGGAAGATTAATTCTTGAGCATAGTCTTGCAGGGATTCTTGATTTGTTTGCAATTCAATCACAGATTCATAGAATCGGAAGGTCCTGGATTCTATCCCCAACTGTTGAGTCATGAGTGCATATTGATGAAGAGTTCCACTAATTAGGATGAAACAGTTATTCATTACTTCCTGTTGACGTGCATTAGTCAGACTTTGGAAAATGAAATCTCTACAGATTTAATTTTCAAGTATTGGTTTTGCAGGAGTTTTTGATTGATTGGTTAGAAGATTTTATCATGAGCTGACATCAGTTAGAGAACCGTTGAAAAAGCTGAGAGTACTGGACAGCTATTTCCTCCCAGTTTGGTGCTCGAACGCAGGACCTTATGGTTACAAGGCTAGCGAGCTCTTAGACCATTAAGCCGCTGAGAACTAGTGCAATGGTCAGTTCATGAATTCTAGCTTCTGCCAATTCACGACATAGCACGATCACTTCGCAATTCCTTCTTCGATGAGTTACTGCCTCACCTTCAACCTCCTCCACCTCACTGCTCATGGCTTCCCACTAGAACCCAAGGTCAATACCTGAATTGGGCCAATCGCTAGTTTAATTAATTTTCAAGTGTTGGATTTGTAGGGATTTCTTGTCTGTTAGACTGGTCGGAGGATTTCCTCATCCCGGGTTCGAACCCCGGTGGGTGCGTACTGATGGAGATTCCAGAACCAGGTTGACGAAACAGCTATCCATTACTCCCAGCTGGTTTTCCAATGGTTCTCTAACTGATGTCAGCTCACGGCGAAATCCTCCAACCAATCAAACGAAAACAAGCCTACAAAACCAATACTTGAAAACAATGTTTTGTTTGGCGTACTACTACTATATATCGTGGCCAACATGCTACTGAACATACACCATCCTTTTCTTGTATTCAGTTGGTACTGGTCATTAGTGAAAAAAATCACGAAAGCATTAAAGTGATGGTGATTCATTGCCCCATCATCTCCCACTGAATCCTTACAACGGATCCCGTAGTTTTGTCCTGCATACATCTGGGAAGATTAGTGAAATCTCTACAAATTAACTCTTAAAAATAGCTAATGAACTGTTATGCCCCTGTAAATACTTAAATGTGAATTTTGAAACACGAATATTCGATTTTTAAGTATACATTGTGATTAGAATATGGATAACACTGAATGAATATATCTACACTTATTCTTAAAACTATTGATTGAACTGTTTAAAATTTACAAGAAGCAGGGTTGATTTATTAATATATAGATAAGTAGGCTGAAATTGCACAATGTTTTGTTTTAATCATACAAAGTTTTATCGAACCTTTCAAAAAATAGTATTTGTTCGATCCAGATACCTTAAACTCACAGTAAAAAGTCCAATTAACATTTATTCAATGTCTTAAGATAGTAGTTTAGTGTAAAAAGCCTCTTATAGCTTATTAAGTAAACCTTTGATTTTCAATAGAAGTGGTGTTGTTTCATGTTAGGATGTTGGTTTCCTAGTCTCACACGCTTAATGTTCCCTGTTTTTCATGCTTGCTACGGATTAGTAGACTTAGGCGATGTTTACGAGTGCAGAAACCAGGCAGCATTCAACTCATAACTTCTGCGTGCTTATTGATATAAGTGCTTAAACTTATGTGCCTTAGGGATGAAGTATAACTTGAAAATAAAGTGAGTTTGATGAACTTAGCTAGGTACCTGGATTTTATTCCTCCCTCCCTCCCTTCCTTCCTTCTTTCTACAGCGAATATCATTTAGGTTTCTTGGGTGAAAATTTAAACTTATCTCAGGTTTGAATCATTGTATCATTATTACTATTGTTGTTGTTTCCTTAAGTTGCTAGAGAAACATGGGGCTTCAGTCACACGTCTTCAGTACGATCCGTTCTCCGCCAACGTTTTCACCTGGCTCCACGTCTGTCCACATGCTTTCATCTCCTCTTCACATGACCTCGTCCATGTCACCCTTGCACTGACGACCAGTTTACCGCTGGCGTATGGAGATGGTTGGATTAGTCGAAAGAGGTTCAGTGTACGGGAGATTACGGGTTAACCAAAAAGAACTAGTTTGTTTGATCGACACAGGGACCGCAGTTTCGTTGATAGATAGAGAACAGTGTAAGGAAATAACGCCGTGCACATTAGCAGTTCAGACGGTAGGAGGACATCCTTTGCATACTCTCGGCGTTTCAGACTGCGTTGTAGAGATTGGAGCAGGGAAAATACGATATCCGTTTAGTGTAACTTCTGATATAAGACGAAAGATTTTGGGAGCAGACTTTCTCAGAGAAGTAGGAGCTGTAATCGATATGAAGAATAGAAAGGTGGTCACAAAACACGGGCAATTCGCGATACATGAGAATAGTGAAGTCGCTGAGGTGGAAACCACGACAATTGTTCCGCAAGATGCACCACGTCTAACCACGTTGATGAGTAAATATGCCGGCTTATTCACTAGTGATGGAGACCCGTACGGTTATTGTGATAAGGTAAAGCATAACATCCCACTGAAGGATCCATGGAAGACGGTCTTTTCATCGCGACGAGTTCCGGTTCACCTAGAAGAAGTTAACCGACAAGTCAGAGAAATGTTAAACGACGGAATAATCGAAGAAGCCGACAGCCCGTACAGTTCGCCAATCCTTTTGGTGAAGAAAGCTAACGGGAAATATAGATTTTGTGTCGATTTCAGACAGCTGAATAGCCTCACCGAAGTAAAACAGTGTGCAATGCCTACCGTAACAGAGACCCTTGATCGCCTTCATAAAGCCAAGTTATTCACCGTGTTCGACCTAAGATCGGGTTACTGGCAGATCCCAATAGCAGAAAGTGATTGAAGTAAAACAGCTTTCACAGTTGGACAGAAACAATACCAGTTTAAACGAATGCCATTTGGATTAGTAGGTGCCCCATTTACATTCAGAAGAAGACGTTATTACTGAAGGGTCTGGAGAACGTAGAAGTATATGGAGATGACTTGGTGGTGTATAGTGAGACGGAAAGCGATCATATAGACCACATCGAAGCTATCTTAAAGAGAATTGATGACTTTGGACTGCGGATTAATAAGAACAAGTCCCAAATAGCCAAAAACACGGTTGTCCTCCTGGGTTACAAAATGGGAAATGGAGAAATACGGCCATTACCTGAGAAAATCCTGACGGTCAAAACCAGCGAAGTGCCAAATTCAAAGCGAAAGCTGAGACAGTTTTTGGGAAGAGCGGCATTCTACAGCCGATTTGTCAAAAATTTCAGTGAGATAGCAAAACCGCTATATACGTTGCTGAGTGACGCGAAATTCATGTGGACGGAAGAGGCACAGCAAACGTTTGAGCGAATTAAAGAGCTGTTAGATGGTCAACAGATGACGTTGAAAATGCCAGCGCTGGGGAAGCAGTTCACAGTTCCGACAGACGCCAGTGATTATGTTATAGGTGCTGTTTTAAGACAAACGGATGGGGTTGTTGAATACGCTAGCCGTGTGTTGATACTTGCAGAACAGAAGTATTCTACGGTGGAAAAGGAGTGTTTAGCCATTGTATGGGCACTAGAAAAATGGAGACCGTATCTGATCGGCCGCCGATTCCACATTGAGACCGACCACAAACCTCTTCAGTGGTTGAAAACAGCACGGGATCCACGAGGGAAGTTATCACGATGGATGTTACGCCTACAAGAGTATGACTTCACGATTGGACATATTCCAGAAAAAGAAAATTTAATAGCTGACTATTTGTCGAGATCAGATAATGAGACTGAACTACCAGAGGTAGCGTATGCAGTAAACGCTTTGGAGCAAGATCCCTTACAACTTGTTCGCCACCAGAAGTCGGATCCTACTCTTAAGACAGTCATTCAGATGATAAGTGAAGGGAAAGAAATTGAAATGGCAGCAGAGAATAGAGAGTTAAAGATGCTACTGCATCAAAAACGTAGATTCAAACTAAACGCTGCCAGCGTCCTAACTTGGAAAGACAGTGATGGTAGCTGGGTTACAGTGATACCAAAAAGCCTTCGTCGTGGGGTCATTCAAGAATGCCACCAACTAGCCCATACAGGAGTTGCACGAACATACGACCTAGTGAGCCAAAGTGCGTACTGGCCAAACATGAGAGGCGATATTGCGAACTACGTACTCGCTTGCCCACAGTGCCAATTGATGAAGGGTGATCGGTGCATTCGACCACAGCTACAAACGATACCCGTAACAGCAGTTGGTGACTTATGGTCCGTGGACATAATGGGTCCTTTCCTTCAAACAGCCAGTGGAAATCAATACATTTTAATGATGACGGAGCACGCCACGCGGTGGGTAAATGCTGTAGCGATTCCAGATCAGCGCGCCAAGACCGTAACCGAGGCGGTTATTCGACATATTGTGGCGGATCATGGTGTACCAAAAATGATATTGACAGATCAAGGCCCCTGTTTTGAAAGTGAGGAGTTCAAGACTCATCTGGAGGCACTGGGTATTAAGAGAATTAGAGCGACTCCGTATCATCCGCAGACAAACGGCCTAACCGAAAGGAATAATCGTACACTCAAGGAATGGCTAGCTGCGAAAAGAGGCAACTGGGAAACTGACTTACCGTTGGTATTACTGGCACATCGTGCCACAATACAACGGACAACAAAAAATCGCCTTTCCAGCTGATGTATGGGAGGAAACCACGCTTACCGGTGCACCATAAGACTTGGCCACAACAACAAAAATGGAACAGTAAGAGATGGACAAGTGAGCGGAAACAAGCTATTCAGAATAAACAAGAGAAGCGAAAGAAAGATATCGAAAATTCTGGCAAGAAACAAACCAAAGCTTGGAAGCTGTTTGAAGTAGGCGACCAGGTGAAATGTAGAGAATGAAAGTATACTACCGGAAGTGGACCAGGATCAGGAAAGCTTCTGCCGAAGTGGGAGAGACCATATGTGGTCACATCGAGACGCGGTCTAGTGTACACAATAAAGAGAGGAGATAAAGAGAAAAGAGTAAACGCCAGTCTGCTACAAAGATGGATACAAGAATGTCAAGACGAGGAACCTGAAGAACAGCAGGATGGAACGTCTGTGCGGCGATCAAGGCGGTTACAGGAGAGACTTTATAATGAGGGGGCGAGTGTGGTGAGTGCTACTTATAATCCGATATAAGTAGTATATCAGAAAGCGAATTAGAAAGTAACAATATGTTTTGCACACTGGAAAGAGCAATCAAAGAAGAGAACTATGAGAAGAATGTTGCCATATGATGCAGAATCCAAGAAGCTATCGAATGTGACGATATTCGACCAATTCGTCAAGGATGTGGTAAATGATGTGCAAATGGCGGTTTGAAAATATGGTATACCAAATTTACCTATTTGCAATACATTCCACAAAGTAAACATTGCTTTCAGCCTCCTCGGTCTTTTCTCCTTTACAACAGTACTCACCCATTGCCAGGCTTCGAAGCCAGGACCTTACCTTCCAGTTACAAGGCAAGTTCATTTACCATTCAGCCACTGGTACCCAATGCAATGGCCGATGATATTTAACTTCTACCAATTCGTGATTTAACGCGACCACCAACCATGTCATCAGTGGGACATCCATCCACACACTTGACTGGATGGATCTCACTGGTCACTGGCTATTATTATTATTGTGATCACCTCGATTGTTATTCATTGATTCACATCCCTGAACTCTGATCCTATATTTTACTAATCACATTCGTTGAAATGCCTTTGACTAATATATTTTATCATTATGTAAATGTAAAGTCTGATGACAATTTACCAAGAATACGTATTCGCTTAAATCGTCTTCTACAATTATCAATATGGGAATTTTTAAAGTGATTGATTGTTATGAAAAATCCCTTCTGAACGATCTAATCATAATATTCATACTTAGTTGTGAGATTTTTTTGATAAGGTGTTGTTTTGCGACCACGATTTTGTTTGAGTTAGTCAACGTCATGCTGACATAGAACTGTTTACTGGGACTGTCACTGTGTGATTCCTGTAGAAAGAATTTTGATCCCACCTTGTTGGGAATATTCTATCTAATTCTAACGTACTTCTTAAAGTTGAATTTTGGTTAACCAACTTTGTTCTACAGTGCCTGTTTTGTACTTAGAAAATTACCTTGTCTGCCTGACGGCACTGCTGAGATAATCTTGACGTCATTATGTTGAAATGAACCATAGATTCTACTGCAAATAACTGTCTTTCTGCTGTCTTTGGAGTGTTTTGTGATTGTGCGTTGCTCAAGGAAGTTTCGGAAGGCTATGTAATTGAACACAAAGATCGGTTTCCTGAGTTTAAGCCAAAACGAGTCAGCTTTTCGTGAATACACTGAGTCCTCACTTTTGATCACAAATAAGCTACAGTTAGAGAACAATCGCAAATCAGCCAGGGAGTACTGGACAGCCGTTTTGTACTTGTTTGGGGATGCCTTAGTAATATGCACCTATTAGCTCATCGAACGAACAGGGGTCGAACCCATGACCTTCGGCTTACAAGATGAGCCCAAATATCATTCAGCCACTGGGATGGAATCCAATTGCCCACCACTCGGAAATCAGTTGTTAGCTCAAAACATAATTTATCCAATAACAGCATATTAGTGTATGCTACTTAAGCTCACTAATCCGACCAGAACAAGCTGGATTCAGGAAAGGCAAATCACGTTCTGACCAAATTGCAACTCTACGCATTATCATCGAACAAAGCATGGAATGGCAATCAAATCTCTACCTCAACTTTATAGACTTTGAGAAGGCCTTCGACAGCGTTGATCGCAAAGTAATTTGGAAACTACTTGAAAACTACGGCATGCCCCAAATATTCATCAACCTTATTCAACAGCTGTACGACAACGGCACATGCCAAGTGATCCACAACGGAAAACTCAGTGAGGCGTTTAAAGTAAACACAGGAGTCAGACAAGGGTGCTTATTGTCACCAATGATATTCCTAATTGTGGTGGACTGGATTATGCGTCGTCAGACAGTGGGAAACGAGAAGACAGGGATATCCTGGACCAACGTGAAGAACCTAGAAGACCTGGATTTCGCGCGTGGATGACTTATGTTTGATGTCACACAAAATCGAAGACTTACAAGCGAAAACCGAGAAACTGGTCGAAGAAGCAGCAAAGACAGGACTCCAGGTGAACATAGACAAGACGGAGGTTATGAAAATAACCAACCAACAACAACAACAGCAACATTCAGCGCCAATCACCATCAACGGGAAGGATTTGAAAGAGGTTACTTCTTTTACTTATCTAGGGAGCATTGTCTCAACTACAGGAGGGACGGACGAGGATGTCAAATCGATAATCGGGAAGGCGAGAAACACATTCATCAAACTGAAACCAATCTGGAAATCTTCGTCACTCAACATCAACAACAAAATACGGATTTTCAATACAAACGTCAAGTCAGTTCTTCCACACGGATCAGAAACTTGGCGGGTCACCAAGAATATTTTCAACAGGCTGTAGACCTTTATCAACAAATGTCTTCGTTCTATAGTGAAGATTAGTTGGCCGGAAAGAATCACAAACAAGAAATTATGGGAAGAAACAAAACAAGAACCAATCGCTTAACAAATATGCAGGAGAAAGTGGAGATGGATTGGAAACTCGCTGAGGAGGCCGTTGGGTGACATCGCGCGTCAGGCCAGTGCTCGAGTGGAACCTGGAAGGGAAGCGGCGAGTGGGACGTCAGTGCAAGGGTGACATGGAGGAGATCGTGTGAAGAGGAGTTGAAACAGTATGGACTAACATGGATGCAAGTGAAAAGTACAGCAGAAGACAGAAGCAAGTGGAGGCGTGCAGTTGAAGCCCTATGTTCCACTAGGAACCCAAGGGAACAATAAATTAAGCTCACTGTATTCTACAACCAATAAGGTGGAAATAAACTGGTGCTTATGCAAGTGTACGATGTTTTGGATACTCAAAGTGATTTCAGTAATATCACACAGGTTCATCAACAGCTGTCTTCGCTCAACACCACTCAAGATCAGATGGCCGGCCAGAAACGATCAGCAACAGAGTGGGATCTCTGGCAATGAACGAACCAACCCAGAAAGGAACAATTGTTCAAGGAATATGCAGGAAGAAATGAAGGTGGATTGGTCAAACTCTGAGAAAACAAACCATCAAGTGAGTGAAATCACACACCAGGCCATCGCTCCAGTGGAACCCAAATGGGAAGCGGCAAACTGGTCGTCAGTGCAAGAGTGACATGAGCGAGGTCATGTGAAGAGGAGATGAAAGCATGTGGACAGACGTGGAGCCAGGTGAAAACGTTGGCGGAGAACGGATCGTGCTGAAGACGTGTGACTGAAGCCCCATGTTTCTCTAGCAACTTAAGGAAACAACAACAATAGTAATAATGATACAATGATTCAAACCTGAGATAAGTTTAAATTTTCACCCAAGAAACCTAAATGATATTCGCTGTAGAAAGAAGGAAGGAAGGGAGGGAGGGAGGAATAAAATCCAGGTACCTAGCTAAGTTCATCAAACTCACTTTATTTTCAAGTTATACTTCATCCCTAAGGCACATAAGTTTAAGCACTTATATCAATAAGCACGCAGAAGTTATGAGTTGAATGCTGCCTGGTTTCTGCACTCGTAAACATCGCCTAAGTCTACTAATCCGTAGCAAGCATGAAAAACAGGGAACATTAAGCGTGTGAGACTAGGAAACCAACATCCTAACATGAAACAACACCACTTCTATTGAAAATCAAAGGTTTACTTAATAAGCTATAAGAGGCTTTTTACACTAAACTACTATCTTAAGACATTGAATAAATGTTAATTGGACTTTTTACTGTGAGTTTAAGGTATCTGGATCGAACAAATACTATTTTTTGAAAGGTTCGATAAAACTTTGTATGATTAAAACAACACATTGTGCAATTTCAGCCTACTTATCTATATATTAATAAATCAACCCTGCTTCTTGTAAATTTTAAACAGTTCAATCAATAGTTTTAAGAATAAGTGTAGATATATTCATTCAGTGTTATCCATATTCTAATCACAATGTATACTTAAAAATCGAATATTCGTGTTTCAAAATTCACATTTAAGTATTTACAGGGGCATAACAGTTCATTAGCTATTTTTAAGAGTTAATTTGTAGAGATTTCACTAATCTTCCCAGATGTATGCAGGACAAAACTACGGGATCCGTTGTAAGGATTCAGTGGGAGATGATGGGGCAATGAATCACCATCACTTTAATGCTTTCGTGATTTTTTTCACTAATGACCAGTACCAACTGAATACAAGAAAAGGATGGTGTATGTTCAGTAGCATGTTGGCCACGATATATAGTAGTAGTACGCCAAACAAAACATTGTTTTCAAGTATTGGTTTTGTAGGCTTGTTTTCGTTTGATTGGTTGGAGGATTTCGCCGTGAGCTGACATCAGTTAGAGAACCATTGGAAAACCAGCTGGGAGTAATGGATAGCTGTTTCGTCAGCCTAGTTCTGGAATCTTCATCAGTACGCATCCACCGGGGCTCGGCCCGGGATAGTGAAATCCTCCGACCAGTCAAACAGACAAAAAAAATCCCCACTCAACCAATACTTGAAAATTAATTAAACTAGCGACTGACCCTATTCAGGCAGTAATCTTGGGTTCTAGTGGGAAGCATGACCAGTGGGATGGAGAAGGTTGAAGGTGAGGCAGTAACTCATCGAAGAAGACATTACGAAGTGATGGTGCTATGTCGTGAATTGGCAGAAGCTAGAATTCATGGATTGACCATTGGATCTGGTCCCAGTGGCTTAATGGTTTAAGAGCTCGCTAGCCTTGTAACCAGGAGGTCCTGCGTTCGAGCACGAAACTATGAGGAAATAGCTGTCCAGTACTCTCAGCTTTTCCAATGGTTCTCTAACTGATGTCGGCTAATGATAAAATCCTCCAACCAATCAAACAAAAAACTCCTGCAAAACCAATACTTGAAAGTTAAATCTGTAGAGATTGCATCTTTTTCCAAGTCTGACCAATGCACGTGAACAGGAAGTAATGAATAACTGTTTCATCCTAATTAGGGGAACTCTTCATCAATAGGCACTCATGACTCCACAGTTGGGGATAGAATCCAGGACATTCCGATTCTATGAATCTAGGAGACTGCTTCATTGCAAACCTAGAGAATTGCCCACTCGAATCAACTATGGATAATTTCCAATTGTATGCTAGATATGTGGATGACATCTTTATTATCTGTGATGATGGTCACGGTCTTAATCAGTTACTACAAATATTCAACAACTGCCAGTCAGCTTTAAAGTTTAACTCTTGAAATAGAAAACAGACTATTACTGAGATGTACACTTAATGTACAATTCACATTCAACGATGTTATTTACAGACAACAAGACGAGATCGCAATGGGATCTCGAATGGGCCATTTGCTGGCATACCCAGTGATGTCCTCAGAAGGAGAAATTCCACTTCTTCAAGAAGAACTTTCTTCACAGCAACACTGAGATTAGTGTTCTGCACTCGCCCGCTGATCTGCAGAGGCCCGAAGGACAAGACCTAGCACTTGACAACTTCTATGTACATATATCAGTTCACCTGTTGCTGTGGAACCAGGTACATCGGTCAATCGATGTGCATCCTGTCAAAAGCGGCCAAAGAACACTATCCAGGGTGGCTGCAGAAAGGAAGAAGTGACCGTATAAGGAGTGCAATAATCGAACATCTCGTCATTTCATCTCAACAAACGCCTCCTTCAAAGCAATCTACAAAGTGAAGAACAACCTGCCAAAGACAATACGTTTCCGTCTTCTCTGCATTGCAGAAGCCCTAGTCGTTCAGTTAGAAGAACCCGAACTATGCATACAAAAGAAAATTATTCAGTCACTTCTACTATCATGATAACAACTCTGATGATTTGACTTAGCTCTTGCTTGTTTGCATGTCTTTCCGTATTCTAATTTATTTCATTTCCATGTGCACACTGAGCACAACACATTCATCAAACTATCCATGTTATTACGTAACTCTTCTTTAACAATCCTTTGTGACAACTCATCACTTTATTACTACCTTCTAACGTGAACACACAATTCCTATGAACGCAGTTTGTATTGCGTAACTCCACCAAAAGCTTACTAATTCTGTTTTCGTTTGACAAATTCATTGTACACACATATACAAAATAACCATATACTTTTGAGATTCTTCGAAAAGAGACTCGTCGCTAAACTACTGCTATTCTCTCTATTAAATAAAGGAGTATACTAGGTTTCCTCAAAGTGGCATAACACCTACGACTGTTCATATCATCTGCAGTCTATGTAGACATTCGAATTCACTGTCACAATGCACACATTAGGAATACACTATCGAGAATGAATAACACACATAGCCACTATATCAGCCTGATGTATTCAAAAGTCAATGGACATGATCACACGACCAACTATTCACATCGTCATCTATAGTTCGCGTCGAAAATATCATCCAACTTTGAAAGCCGAATATTAAGATTACTCTACTAGGAAATGACAACACAAAGTCTATCATACACTCACTCACTCACTCACTCACCCACGCATACACTCTGTCTCTCCATCACCACCACGTGTCACTATTCTCAAAGGAGAATGAAACAAACAAAACACATGATGGGGCGAATATTTATTTGAGATGCAACAGTCACAGTCAACAAACACTTGAAATAGACATCAGAGATGTCGACACTTTAGTTGATGAAAAGTTAGCTCTGTGAGCTCGTCAAGTAATATTTGAGGATCGACTGTTGAATCTTCTCGCCAACACCATATTCCTTCCAACAGGCTTTCATCTCCTCACCGTTCGGTGGGAATTGTTGTGGAATGTTTCCGGCTTCTCTCAGAACCTCTGTCAAATTGTTTCCACTCGGCATATATATCTCATCGTGAATGTCACGCAGAATATCCTCCCAACGATCACTGTAATCCAAGTAGTGTTTCTCACACCCACACGAATAAAGCAGTAGTTCGCTTTCCGGTTCGAAGACTCTCAGATACGTGATGAGTCGACCGAACAGGTATTTCGATGTGTCAATACTTTTCGTCCTTGGTGAACCGGTCAAATAATCACCATTTATGTGGTAGTGGAATGGATCACTAATTATTAGACAGTACTGCTTTCGTAATTCAATCAGTTCATGGAATTTCTTGAAGAAGGGGATGCACACCGATCGGACCATCCTATCAGCAATAATGTAGGCAATCCGTGTATCTGTGAAGCCAGCAGGTATATCAAACAAATGTTTGCTGATATCGAGTTTTCTCAGAGACTGCTTGTAACCAATCCGCTTGACAGGTCTGATCGGATGCACAAGTTGTTGGTGTTTCGTAGCCTTACGGAAAACGACCAATTTCGAGACCCAACGACCAGTGATCAACATCGCCTTCATCTTATCGGATTCATCTTTCACACCATACTTTTCCATCACACCACTTTCAAGTATTCTCGACGCATAGTTGTCCTTCATCAACCCGGTCGGTATGTAGCGATTCTCCTGAAAATAATTGATCACGGCGGCGATCATCACTGAGACACATGCATTCGCCATCTCACAGTTCAACACATCCTTCATCTCCGAACTAATTGCCACATTGTCCACCGTCCATCTGCCATAACACCAATGACCATCCTGACGATTATCTAAACATGCACCTGCAATTGACACATTTTCAGTTGTTGCTTCTTCAGGAGAGCGTGAGTCTTCACACCCTCGACCTGCTTCTGTCGACGTGGTCAACTCTCCAAGGAGTCCGTGGAGGATCGCAGCACTCGCCGAATTGCTTAGCCATACGCGTAATGGTTGTGATACACTCTCACCAACAGACTTGTACACATAAGCAGCAGCTGTCTCAGCAAACTTGTCCCATGATTTCTTGTCATCAGTCGGATAAGAAGTAACGAAGCTGGGCATGGCCGTCTTGTCGAGCACCAACAGAAATTCATCATCTTTGACATCGCTATTACAATCGGACTCTGGCCAGTCGACATTGACACAGCCCTTCACTTCGTCAGTTACTTCACCCACCGATGTTTTGACTTCGTCTTCACTACTTCCACTGGAATCCTGAAACAGGGAAAAGCATCAGTGTATTTCATAGAAATGAATCAGGCTGTTTGTGTTTATCAGAAAAGGGAAATTGAGGTCTGTCTAGCTGTGAACACTAAGTGAAAGCTGACATTCTAGGTAACCATTGGCCACGTTAACACTCACGCTGGTGTCCTGACAGTCTTCCATTCGATCACGGGAGTTCACTACCAAAGCAACTTTACTCAAATACTCCACAGCTACACTCATCTGATCTGAAGTTGTTTTGAGTGTGAACAGTTGTCCTGGAAGCTATTCACTTTCCCCTAAATTTCTTCTTACCCCAAATCAGTGTCTTAGACAAACATGACAAAAATATGGCAACAAGACGGTCAGCGAAGAGTCCCTTTTCGTCGAATTCCCATTCCAACATGACAAAGTCGACTGTCAACAGACGTGCAGTCGTGTATTTCATCTATGCCTCGAACTCATAGCTGTACAGTGGAAATGCTGACAAAATGACGAGTATGCACTCGGTGGTCATCGAAAACCTCCTCAACACCCATTGTAGAATCAAGCAGAAATGAAGTAGTTGTGAGGCAATTCGCAGATGCCATCAATTGATTGCAGAATAATCACTGACTTTACGAAGAGGATATTGAGACGACTAGACCAACAGGATGATAGACAGAGACAGAGATAGGTCAACTACAGCATCTTTCTTCATCCAGTCAACAACGACAACAAAGACAGCTGTGGGAAATCAATTCACAGACGCGAAATGTTTCCCCCAATCACGTGCTTTCCCTTTCTACACACTATCAACGACAGACAGTTCAGAAATAGAGACCAAGTGATGTGGTACTGTCGAGTCAATTCAACGATTCTTATATCATTAATTCAATTTCGAATAACCTCTCTGACAAGAAATACAATTCACTTCGGGATTCCAGTTGACTCAGTACAAAATCACACTGATAAGTACACTCACCTTGTCTCTTGATTCACTATCCATTCTCAGGTAATTTCACGCTCACACAGAAGTCGTATTTAAATATCAAATGAACGGTGCACTGCTGTTAAATCGATGTCTCAAAGTGACAAAGTCTGTCGCCTATATGATTGGCTGGTTTGCTAATCAATCAGTGTAGAGTGAATTTTGACATGCATGCATATCCACTGAAATGTGTTCACCGAAACCTGTGGTGAGACTTAGCTGGATCAATCAAGTATGTTATTTGTCTGTCTCACCTGAGTGAGATACTTGAAGGTCGTCAGTGCAATTTCACACTGGAAATGAATTATTCATCTCGAAATTAGCAAATTAGTGTAAAGAAGGGAAAATAACTAGCACGGAAAGCTACGAATCGAATGCCACATCCATTCTGTTAGCATTTTATTTCTCAAGTGATCACACTTATTCAGTATGTTTCTGTCCTTGTTCGAAGGACGATTGTTTTGTATGTATGTGATGGTGTTGTATTCCAGATACGGAAGAAATACACAATCACGTGAACTGCACTTCGACCTTACGAACACATGATACTGATAATTATTTCTGAATTATTCCGTGAGGTGTTGATTGAAGAAGACATAAGTAGGGTTGAGGAGGGATGAAGTTTTCTGACTGCGGGTTTAGCCACTACCCTGCCATCAGAATTAGTCCCTATTGGTATGGGTGTGAAATTTTGAGTCTGAATTATGATAGCACGCAAATCAGGTAGACACAGACATTTTCCACTTATTTCTAAATTCACTGAATTATTATTGTTCCGTTGTGTTTCGATTGAGTGGAACATGGATCATCAGCAACACTTCACGTCTCTCGATATTTCTCGCATGCATGTTCACATGTTGGAATCTGATGCAGAAGATATGCTTTCATAAGGAACATCTTCGGCGTTATTTTGTTCTCTGAGCTTGATGATTCGGATGTGAAGCATTCATTGCTCTTGTGGACGACATCTTCAGTGTTGCTTTCAAAGTGTCCTTATGTAGTATTCACCCAATTCGTGATTGTAAAATTCCTGTGGTTAGTAAGTCATCAACCAAGCATTCGTCAACATCCTGTTCACCAAAATAAATTACCATATGATCGGTTGTACGAAGAGATAAATAAGTGAATAGTGGATCTCCTCCAATTCAATTGTCGCAAGCATCATTGAGAAGTAGAGATATGATGGCTGTATGAAGAATGATTTGTTTCCAGCATATTATCATATAAACGAAAAATTGTAGATCCATGACTCGAAATCCCATAACTGGATGAATGTACACTGAAGTCGTGAGTAGATGTGGAGGCAGTTTTGTGGAACAATTAAATCTGCCGTTGTCGTCTAGAGTGATTTTGGAGACAGTCAAGTATCTTAGAGAATTGAAGCCTACTAATTCATCATTCAAATCCAGGGATTCCTACTGCATCTGGCTAGTGATTCCACCACCTACTTATTACAGAATAAGTTGGACATGACTGTTCCCGGTGTCCAGTGAAACGAAGTCATCACACATTCCTTTTGTTACACAGACGACAAGCTTGAGCAATGTGACCAGATGCACTGAGCATATTATTCTATGTAGGTTTGGAATTCAGTCACTCTGGTAGGACATCACTTCACGATGAATAAGGCCTATTCGATATGACACACAGTGAGTAACCCATTGTTCTCGAAATGTCATCCAGTTATCAATGCTGTATGACATTGTGTATTCAATTCATGTATAATCCCCATCCAGGCATTGATGACAACAAAACACGTAGATCAGCCAAGAGTCTCTTTTCGGCAAATTCACTCACACTAAGCTTTACAATCGCAAATAAATATGTGTTATTTTGTATGTATGTGTACAATAAGTTTATCAAACAAAAATACAATTGGTTATAGTTATTTAAACTGAACAGGTTCCTGTAGGAATTAAAGGATACAGTAATAATATAATAATAAACTGAACAGGTGAAGATTGATAATTGGAGTTACGTAATACAAAATCAGTGAAGAAAATTAGGTGTTAGTGAAATTAGGGTAGTAACAAAGGTGATGAGTTATCACAAACAGTTGTTAAAAGAAATTATGTAATAATATGAATAGTTTGATGAGTGAGTTTTACTCAGGATGCACATAGGAACAAAGTAGATATTACGAAATTACGTAAGAGTTCTAAATGAATACAGGAATTATAAGCAATTAGAGAACAGGCAAAGAAACAAAATTAAGTCATCAAAGTAAAAAAAATCAAATCAAATCAAGAAAGTTGTTACCAAGACAGTAGAAGTGGTTGAGTAATCCTTCTATGTGCATATATCAGTTCACCTGCTGCTGTGGAGCCAGGTACATCGGTCGTTCGACGCGCGCCCTAACAAAGAGGATTCAAGGACACTATCGAGCATGGTTGCGAAAAGGCAATAATGGTGTAATAAGGAGTGCGATAATTGAACATCTGGTTCACACTGATCACTCCATTTCAACAAACGCCTCCTTCAAAGTAATCTACAGAGTCAAGAACAGCCTATCAAAGGCAATACTGTTTCGCCTTCTTTGTATCGCTGAAGCTCTGGCCATTCACATAGAAAAACCGGAGCTGTGCATACAAAAGAGGATTACTCAACCACTTCTACTGTCTTGGTAACAACTTTCTTGATTTGATTTGATTTTTTTTTACTTTGATGACTTAATTTTGTTTCTTTGCCTGTTCTCTAATTGCTTATAATTCCTGTATTCATTTAGAACTCTTACGTAATTTCGTAATATCTACTTTGTTCCTGTGTGCATCCTGAGTAAAACTCACTCATCAGACTATTCATATTGCTACAAAACAACTGTTTGTGATAACTCATCACCTTTGTTACTACCCTAATTTCACTAACAACTAATTTTCTTGACTGATTTTGCAATACGTATATATATTACGCCTATATATTTGCGATTGTAAAGCTTAGTGTGAATGAAGTTGCCGAAAAGAGACTTTTCGCTGATCTACGGGTTTTGTTTTCATTAATGACATTGTGGATCAAATAACCTTCATGTTTTGTTCATATATTGCATCAACTATTGTCTACGTATAAGTAGTATGAAGTGGTCAGTGGAATTCACTTTGTGTATGATTTCGAGACTATCATGATGAATGAAATCACGTTAACGACAGCTGAACTTTAAGCGTATTTCTGTTCCATTAATCCTCTGAAATTGCTAGTGGGTCTCTCACTACAATATGAAACACATTGGAAACCAGTGTCTGTGAGGAATCCGCGTGATGGAAATCAACGTAAACAAGAAGTCCACTCCACTATATCATGCAGTAATATTATAACATAATGAAAGAAATCACCCCAATCCAGACAATATACTATCTTCTCTCTCTCTCTCACACACACACACAGTGTACAGAATTTCCAGTGCATTTTACTGCTAACTGACCACCCTTCTTCATACAGGATATCCACATGCAGTGATAATCGCCAGTATTTCGTGTGAAACAATCTTACTCAATCTGAAGCAATGTGCCAATCTCCTACGATATTTCTCCTTCATTTCCATCCAGGGGTGTACAGCAGATGGCTGAAAGATAATTCAAGCTGTGTGGCGTGTGTGAGTGTATGAGTGTATGTGATGATTTGAGGACATAAGTGGATGAATAGAATTCTCTGCACTATACAGAATTGAATTTAGAGAGGCCAGTGATTTGTTCATGTAGGCGTAAAGAGTCGAGTGTGATCAAATAAAGAGACAAGAACACTAGTGGAATTGACAATAGACAACTGACTACTAATCAGTAAGGATCGGGGAGATGAAATACTCATTTGTTGTCATGACTGAAAGGAATGCAAGAATGAATTTTCAGTCTCCTGGTGACCGTTGAGATCTGTTGTATCAGGAGTGAATCGGATACTCATCGATGTCACGATATTCGATCGGTTGCCGGTAGGATTTCTGGCCTGTCCTAAACTAAGGCGAAATGACAGTCCTATACACCATGGATTTTATCATTTGGTTCATGACAACAGTGACATTCAAGGCGGTATTACTCAACATTACACAACATTATTCTAACTGAGTCAGTAGGTTGACAAGTTAAGTTCATTGTAATGACAATTCTCACTCGCAAAGAGCGAATGTTCATGTATTCAGTCAACGAATGATTATTCCGTGCTTCCTGTCAATGTGAGAGGATATTGTTGAGACAACTAGTTCTCCATAGTATCTGATACCGTATCAGATTTGACGTCAATATTCATAAACAGAATGTCAGAGTTTGCTTGAAATGATCAATGATTGTTTGTTATGACTGTTGCGGTCTACCAACATTTTTATCGACAACTGGAAACCTGAGAATCAATTGAGTTGGTGCAAATCCTTGACGAAGTCTGTTGAAGTTGGTTCATCAATAATTCACAAGTGTGTGTGAAGTGGGTGGGGGAGAAGCGGAAACTACCAACACACTTTTGTTTTTCACCATCCATTAGTGCAGTGGATGACAATTAGACATCGGTGCTTCACCTGTTACCGAGGTTACACTACCTGTTTCTAATCTTAAACGATGTGAATAATCAAAGCACAGTCATATCACTCCAGAGGCGGTTAAACATGTTGGTGACGGATCACTGACTAGATGAATGGACGTATTAGCCAGTCAGTGGGAATCCGAGATGGTTGCATCAAACGGGTGTGGACTGTTGAGCATCCCAGTTTGTGATGATGTGCGAGAACGGCGAAATGATCAGCCTGACTAGTGTAATCTCATGGGATTCTCAGTTTTACAAGTACTAAGTCGGAAATTCAAAATACAATATGAGACAATCCTGTTGGGTATTTGATCGGGTTGAGCGATTAATTACCATGTCTTTTCTCTTCTAAATCTTCTGGAGAGTAGCAATACTGCTGGGCATCAAAGATTCGCCATATTCCTCCTAACACTTCATGCAGTCAATCAAACGCGCGTTCAGCCTCACCATGAACAATCACTGGTCCTGGATCTCGGATATGTCGACGTTTCACATTCATTTTGATCGTTACCGACGTTCGTCTTGTTTTTTTTGGGGTTGAAATTTTCGGCAATTTAAATCTGTTGGTTACAGCCGACAGCGGAATACTGAATGATAACAGCTGGCAGAGCAAAACCCAATGGAATCGTCATGCACTATTCAGCTGAAAACTCATGTTTCACAGAAGCACATGGAAACCACTCTAGTCAAACAGGAGTGATAAACACAATATGTCTGTTTATGAGGACAAGTAGGTGGGGATTACACTCCACTGGAGAAACAAAACAGTCTCATTCATCTCATGAAGTAATGGTGCAATGGCAGATCATTGTAGTGTTCATGCAGAAAGCGTCATCAACATGCAACGTAGATATTCTTCTTACAAGTGTACTCCAAACTCATCCAGCGTTAAATGGTTTCGAGTGAAGTCTCTCCAACCTTCTCCATGCTATCCGTTCTTCTCGTGTCTTTGGGTCCACACCCTCATCACACTGTATCTGTCACCGGAGTCGGTTGGTGTTAACACCTTACTGTTTATCTCCTCCTCCTTTTCATTATACACTCCATCACGAAATTGCCTCCCATCAGCTAGTCGTCTAGTCGTCTACTGAAGTGATTTGTACTCCAAAACACTTCACAAATGATGAGAATATCTCACAACTGATCTCCTCACATAAGTAGTGTGATAACATTTCTGTGTAGTGAATTCGTCTCCCAACATCATTGATTGTAGTCGTATTGTGTTAAAGGAAGATGTTAAGACCTTCTGTTCATGTCAGACATTACTGTATGTGAAGATCAGTGCCTATCCTGCCCTCCCTCTGAGGTGTGTGTATAACAGTTGGTTTGTGCCTCTTGATGAGTTGTACAATGCAGAGGAATACAACCGATATTCTTAATCTCATTGTTTTCTTCTGTTTTGGTACTTAGGAAAAATCAGTTGTCTTTCATTTCTAAATGAACATCATTGTCAGGCGTTTGAAGGCGAGTGTCAGCAGTACCTGTACCTATGTTACTTGCTTATTGACGTTAGATAGTAGGGCTTTCTGCATTCTCTGAAATTCGAATCTGTGTCACTGAATGCTGCAGACTGAGCTGTTTGTGCTTACTTTTGACCTCTTATCGGACTGTGGTTTATTCACTGATTGGATGGTACGAAGTGAACAGTGTAGTGTGAGGTCACTGGTGTTGGTTCTGACCGGATTTTGTCAGTGAAAGTTTTAGTATCGATCACGTGATGACTGCAATCAAATGATGAGCTGGATCGAAAATCTCACCTGGTGGAGCAGTAATGTTGGTAATCCCCAAACTACCTCTTCTGATCCGGCGACTATCATTATCTCCCATCCCATTTCAATTATCACCCAGCAAAATTAATAAGTGCTCAATTCATCTAAATAACTAGTTTGAAAATCGTTGATAAGGGGATAGGACATCTGTTCTTGTAAGCGACGAATAGAATATTGAATTGAGCCAGAATAGTGTGCTATTGAGATTGTTCTGAGTTTCTCTCAGGCTCTTAATTACTACTATTGTGTGTGGAAACATTTTTCCCCACGCGACTATGTTTCTTTCCAGACAATTAGATGCCTGTAGTGTATTGTAAAAGATTGGTAGTTAAGAAATGATATTCATGCATAACTACTGAAGTTTACTCCAATTTCAAGTACTTTTATTTCATCAGAACTTAAGGCTTTTGTTTTTGAGACTTTAATTACCCACTTTGTCTTATCGATAGTTGACGGTTCATGGATGAATTCTTCTTCTTTGACAGGATATTCTTCTTCTATTAACTTGTTGAACTTTTTTAATTTGAGTATTTCATTGAACGCAGACGAACATGACTTCTAGCTGGTTCGAGTAACATTTCATAATCCTTGTTATTTACGATACTTTTTAGTTTGCACTTCAGTTGTTCACTCTCAAGTCTGATGGCAGTTAGCTTACTGATGATTTTGTGGATCTCTTCTTTTAAACAGAGTCTAATGAGGTATTCTCCTGCGGCTTTCACTTTTCTTGTTTTAACTGGAACGCGTCTACGCAGATGCTTAGGATTAATTCCGTTTTAAAGCATTGAATGTTAAAAGTACAGTGATCTGCGAGTCTTCAATATGTTTTTGACGATTGTGTGGACTTATTGAATAGGCTTCGAAAAGAAAGACCATAGGTATCATTACTGTAAGTATATAACTTGACCACTGTGGCAGAATGTAATTCCATATTAGATAACTTTATTTTAAATATCAAACAGCTATGCAGTATTAACAACTGGTTAACGTTTCGAGCATAAAATTATTGCCCATAATGAAATCAATTTTAGTCACACGGTTTCACAATTTGTCTTATATTTTCTCTCTTTCTCTCCCAACCTCGAAACGAAAGAAGAATTCTGCAGACAACAATGGACAATACTCCAGCTGGTGACATCAAAATACTAATGGGAGACATGAACGCCAAACTGGGATCAGACAACACAGGAAGAGAACTAATCATGGGTAGAGAAGCTCTCGAAGAAATGAATGAAAACGGAGAACTCTTCGCCGACTTCTGCGCCTTCAATCAATTAGTGATTGGTGGCAGCGTATACAAACACAAGAATATCTACAAGGCTACATGGGTGTCACCAGATGGGCGAACCAAAAACCAAATTGACTTCATCTGAATCTAAAGGGAGTGGAGACGCAGCCTGCTGGACACAAAAGTAAGAAGAGGAGCAGACGTTGGCTCAGACCACTATCTAGTACAAGGGACAATCCAAATCAAATTAAAAGCTTTCAGAGAATCAGGAGCTGCAGATAGACCACAAGTCAAGTTCAACACTCAGAAACTGAAGGACCAGGACACAAAGGACATCTTCACTGCAAGCATAAAGGACAAAGCCGAGACACAAATCAACACTGGCGAAGAGGTCAGCGTCGAAAAGCACTGGAACAACTTGAAAACAGTGTGTAGTCAAACCTGCATGGAAGTTCTAGGCAGAAAGAAGAGACAGGACAAACAATGGCTCACTACGGACACTTGGAGACTAATAGAAGAGAGAGGGATGGTGAAACAAAAGATTTTCCAGTGCACCGACGATCAACAAAAACAGGATTTGAATGCAAACTACAAGACACTGAACAAAAGAGTAAAGAAGAGTGCCAGAGAAGACAAAAGAAAGTATTATGAAACCATGGCAAGTGAAGCAGAACAAGCTGCAGGCAAAGGAGACCTCGCAACACTCTACCAAACAACTAGGTACCTATCGGGCAAACGTTTAACACAAATCAAACCGGTGAAAGATGACAACGGAAAGTCACTCACCAAAGAAGTGGAGCAAAGGAAACACTGGACTGAACACTTCAAAAGACTCCTAAATCGACCACCACCGACAACGCGCCCAACAATACCAACGACGGAGACAGAGCTATCAGTGAACATCAACCCCCCGACGAAATCAGAAGTCCTGAAGGCAATCAAGATGCTAAAAGCTGGAAAAGCAGCAGGACCAGATGGAATCCCACCAGAAGCATTGAAAATGGACCCGGAGACAACAGCGGACTTGATGACGCCACTACTGGAGAAGGTGTGGAAAGAGGGCAAGGTACCTGTGGATTGGAAGAAAGGATACTTATTCAAACTACCAAAGAAAGGAGACTTAAGTCAATGCAAGAACTGGCGCAGAATTATGCTCCTGTCCATCCCAAGCAAAATACTCAGCCGCATCATCCTGGAGAGAATCAAACATGCCCTAGATGAAAAACTTCGACCGGAACAAGCTGGATTCAGGAGGAACAAGTCATGCATTGATCAGATCGCCACATTACGGATCATCACTGAACAAAGCTTGGAATGGCAGTCACCTCTCTATCTCAACTTCATAGACTTTGAAAAGGCATTCGACAGCGTCGATCGAGAGATGATTTGCAAACTACTTCGCTACTACGGAGTGCCGCCGACAATAATACATCTGATCCAACAGCTGTACGACAATGCTACATGCCAAGTAATCCACAACGGGAAACTTACGGAATCCTTCGAAGTGAGGACATGAGTAAGACAAGGCTGCCTACTATCACCAATGATTTTCTTGATTGCAGTAGACTGGATAATGCGACAAACAGCGGGCAATGAGGAAACAGGCATAAAATGGACTCACACAAAAAACTTGGAGGATCTCGACTTCGCCGATGATATATGTCTGATTTCCCACGAACTAGAAGATATGCAATTGAAAAGCAACAAGTTGGCAGAAGTAGCGTCCAGAGAAGACAGGACTTCAGGTGAACATAGAGAAAACAGAGTTGATGAAGATTCCTGGACAACACCACCAACAGCAACAACAACAATCAGCATAAATGGGAGGAACCCGAAAGAAACAACCTCTTTCACCTACCTGGGAAGCATCGTCTCAACTACAGGCGGACAGACCTGACGAGGATATCAAAGCAAGAATCGGGAAAGCAAGACAAGCTTTCACTACTCTCAAGTCTGTGTGGAGGTCAACAACTCTCAGCATGATAAATAAGACCCGGATTTTCAACTTCAATGTGAAGTCAGTGCTACTATACGGATCAGAGATTTGGCGCGTCATGAAGAGCACCTCAAACAAACTACAGACCTCCATCAACAGTTGTCTTCGCTCAATACTCAAGATCAGATGGCCGGCCAGAAAAGATCAGCAACAGAGCGAACGAATCAGGAACTGATTGTGCAACAAATATGCAGGAAGAAATGGAGGTGGATTCGCCGTACTCTGAGAAAGCCATCAAGTGACATCACTAGACAAGCCCTTGAATGGAACCCGAAAGGGAAGCGGCGAGTTGGTCGTCAGTGCAAGGGTGACTTGGAGGAGGTCATGTGAAGAGGAGATGAAAACGTGTGGGCAGACATGGAGCCAGGTGAAGACTCTAGCAGAGAACCGAACGCAATGGAGACGTACGGCTGAAGCCCTATGTTCCTCTAGGAATTAAAGGATACAATAATAATAATAATAATCATATCAATTATAATCACACAACTTCGAAACTTTCGCTTTTTGCTTTTCTTTATTCTTGGCTATTTGTCGTAGGGGTAACAGAAATTTCGAAATGTCCGGGACAAGTGTTGAACCATTCCTATTACACGTGTTTGTAGTTGATTCGAAATTGGGGAAATTCTGCTACTCCTATGACAAATAGCCAAGAAGTAAGGAAACTATAGAGTAAACGTCTCGAAGTTGTGTGATTATAATTGATATGATTACGAACTATAAATTGTGTCCGAAACGTCATCCCGTAAATAATACTGTTTCACATCTGTGTGTTATATATCTAATAAACAAATTAATGTGGAATTACATACTACCACAGTGCCCAAGTTTTACACAAATATTAATATCACTTATGGTCTTCCTGTTCGAAGACCAATCAATAAACACACTAGACTTTCGCAAACTGAAGCAAGATATGAAAATCATCGTGTTTTCAATATTCGTTGCCTGAAAAATGAAATCATTCCTAAATACCTACGTCTACGAGCTCCAGTCACGAAAGGAAATGTTGGAACCAGAATAGAAAGTCTAAAGAAATTATTGCTAAAAGATGAGATCCACAAATTTTTTTTTTAAATTGCACCATATCAGAAATGAAATCGAGCAGCTAAAGCGAAAACTGGTGGAAAGTTACCAGCGAAGATTACGATCTTATAATAGAGTCCTCTGGCAATGCCGAATCGGCAGCATTCAAAAAGTTAAAGAATACTCAAATCAAAAAGTTCAATAAACTACTGAAGGGGAAGTTTCCATCTGAGAACGACCAGATCAGCAATCTAAAGTCAACAGCGATCGATAAAACAGAGTGGGTTATCAATCTCTCGATAGCAGTGTTAAGTCACACAGAAATAAGTGTATTACCAAAAGGGGTTAAATTTCACTGTAGTAGTAGACAAGCTGAAACCTGAGGATGTCATCCCTGAAATACAAATAGCACTAAGTGGGATAGACAAAACAACGGCTGACGAAGTACGGGCACAATGTACACAATGTAACCTGACAAAACCAGAGATGGAAGCCCGAAAAAACCTTAA